>VMDR010010170.1:0-31465 GCA_007922815.1 Macrotus californicus | reverse complement strand
TAAGAAGTGAACTACTTTTGGTTTTAAAATATGTGCATATGAACATAGGTACATGCATATGAATACAGAGATATAAAAAAGGTCTGGAAGGTTAACCTTGGATGACTGGATTACAGGTGAACTTCATATTTTTCTTGTTATTTATCTATAAATTCTAATATATATTACATTACAACGAACACATATCACTTGATTGCTTAAAAAGGGAAAAACTCTCCAAATAAGATAAAGGAAACAAAAATATTAATCATGTAATAAAAGACAATTATGAAGAAAAGAAAAAGAGAGGGCAGGTTGAGGAATAGGTCACATCAGGGGCAAGTTCAGATGAACTGTAGTTGCTCCCAAGTCCCTTTTATCTGACCACACTTAACACTATCCAGCACTCTGTGTATGTAAGCACGTCTCTGCATAGCTGCCCCTGACTTCTCTGAAATGTCCACTTCTGACCCAGTCTGTCTCAGTCTTGGAATCTACCTCCTGTGATGGCAACTGTATGTGCCTTTGGCTTTCAACCCAATTGGTTACCACACTGACTACTGGTCATTGATTTCTTTCCGGATTTCTGATATTAGACTTTGCTCTGCATGTTGGGGTAACTCTGCTCAAATCTCTTTGCAGTCCTTCCTCGATTGTCAACCCTCCTCATCCGTACCATCCGCCCACTCCCAGCTCCACCAGCTTCTGTCCTATTCTCAGCTGCACCACAAAGTTTGGGGTGACAGACCATCTGCTCAAAATAGCCATGCCCTGAACATAGTTTTTTGGACCAGAGGTGGATACCTGCTCATAAGAGAAACAGCTTGTGATTTGTACACTCTGGTTCAAACAAAACAAAACAAGCAAACAAACAAACAAAATTTGGTCAGTGTTGGCGTTGGCAATGTGGCAACCAGTGTCCAATCAGGAAAACAGAAACCACTGTACACAGAGGGGATTTAATTCAGGGAATGCGTTACTCTGCTGTTGGAAAGTTAGAAAAGCAAAAAGAGGGAAGCTAGGAAAACCAATAACTACCTCTCAGACAGGGAGAACAAAAGTGAAGAGGTGGTATGAACATCCTCTAGAGCTGCCTCTGTTTGGGACTGATGGGAGGTGGGATGAGGTGTCACGCAGCGAGTGGGGGGTAGAGGGGAGGCACCAGGAGGTGTTCTTGAGCTAGGGAGAGAGTTGCATTTGTTCACAGTTTTAGTGCAGTGAGGCACAGCTGATCCTTGTTTCCACCCCTAGCTGAGGTACAATTGCTTGTTAAAGATGTCTTCTCTTACTTGAGCTATCTTGAAGGAAGTCTTTGTTTTGCAAACAAAAAAGCCCTCCCCAGACACCCACTGCCACTGAGTAGTCTAGCTAAGGCCTCTTCCCCTAGCTTTTCCTTCACCCTGCTGCCTCAGAGTCTCCCTTCCAATTAGGACTTACACTCCAAGAGTTTTGATCCTTGCTGCTGTATGTGACATCACAACGTTTTTAAATCCAGGAAAGGGAAGTTCTGCAACACTATCTTTTTTCCTCCCAGAACACCATCATTTGTATGCTGCTTTTCAGAGCATTATACAATTCTTTTGTATTCATAAAACTCCAAATGCCCTGTTAATCAGCATTACTGAATATGTGAATGGGAAGCGTTACAATGTCATTTGTTTGGTCTTTCCAGTTACGAGCAGGGATGACTGTTTCTGTAGCATGACTTCTTTTTAGTGTATCACTACGGCTTTGGATTTGTCTTTATAGTTCTTGTTAGGTTGGCATTAAAATGTTTAGTGGGGGTTTGGGATTTTGGTTGTGAATGGATTGCATTTTACACTTTTGTTCCTGGCTGTTGATTGTGACAGCTTTTAAAGTTGGTTTGTTGCCTGCTGACCACTTGAGGAGACGAGGAATTGTCCAGGGTGAGAAGAGGTGCTTAGCAGAGAGGATTTGTGTTGCCTGTTTGCTTTCACATATTTGGGTCTCGTGTGGGTAGTCTTTGAGCAGTGCCTGACCCGTGTGAGCCATGCACGTGGTGCACCTTTACCATTTTTCACTGTGAATAAGCCAAGTTAATTGACCTGGGCTGGGACCGAATCCATGTCCTTAAACCCTCTGAAGGCACAGGCAGGATAGGCCTTTGCTTTCAGCAGCTCTCATTTCTAATAATTAGAGCTGCTCGGACTGCTTTGGGAGATGCAGTTTTCCAATCAATAATTAATTTAATAAAGTACTTCTCTTCTTCCCCCTAATTAGCTATAATTAAATGTATTCCATGGTATCTTAAAATTGAGAGAGATTTTTAAATTAAACTTTTTTATTTTTACATAACTGTAGATTTGTATGTTGTTGTAAAAAATAATACAGAAATAATGCAACCCTTACCGAGGGTGATAGTTCATTTTATGTGCCAACTTGACCGGGTTAAGGGATGCCCAGATGGCCAGTAAAACATTATTTCTGGGTGTGTCTGTGAAGATGTTTTTGGAAGAGGTTGGCTTTTGAATAAGTAGACTGGTAAGGAGCACATCCTTTCCAATGAGAGTGAGTTGAGCATTATCCAATGCTTGCAGGTCTGAACAGAACAAAAAGGTGGAGAAAGGGTAAATTTGCTTTCTTTGCTTGAGCTGGGACATCCATCTTCGGCCCTTGGACATTGGTATTCTTCCTTCTCAGACCTTTGGACTCAGACTGGGACTTATGCTGCTGACCCCTGATTCTCAGGCCTTGGAAGCTGGACCTAACACTATTGACCTCCCTGGTTCTCAGGCCTTAGTGCTTGGACTGAGTTACACCACTGGGTGGTTCCCTGGTTCTCTAGCTTGCAGATGGCAGATCATGGACTTTCAGTCTTCATAATTCTGTGAACCAGTTTCTACAATAAATTGCTTCTTATATATCTATATAAATATATCAGTGTCTGTATCTATATTTATATCTATTTATATATACTATTAGTTCTGTTTCTCTTGAGAACCCTAACTAATAATATACCCAGTTTCCCCGACAGGTAACATCTTGCAAAACTACAGTACAGTATCACAACCAGGATATCAATGTTGTTACAGAGCATTTCCACGACTGCAAGGATCCCCATGTTGCCCTTTTATAACCACGCCCACCTCCCTCCCATTCTCCTCAGCTCCCACTCTGTCTGTTATCTCTGGCAGCCATTCATTTGTTCTCCATCTCCATAATTTTGTCATTTCAAGAATGGTCTATAAATTGAATCATACAATATGTACATTTTTGGCTTTTTTCACTTATAATTCTCTGGAGATCAATCTTAATTGTGCGTGTACCAACAATGTTATTTTTCTTTGTAGAGTATTCCTTGGAATGGATATACCCAATTTGTTTAACCATTCACCCACTGAAGTACATCTAGGTTGTTAACAGCTTTTGGCTATTACAAATAAAGCTGGCACAGACATTCATGTACAGATTTCCGTGTGAACATAAGCCTTCATTTCTCTGGGATAAACGTCCATGAGTGCAGCTGCTGGGTTGTGTGGTGGTTACATGTTTAGATTTTTAAGAAACTCCCAAACTGTTCTCCAGATTGGGTGTGCCATTTTATAGTCCCTCCCACAACGTATGAGTGATCTGGTTTCTCTGCAGCCTCACTAGCATTTGGGGTTATTTTTTTTATTTTAGCCATTCTGAGTTTCCTAAATAGTTATGGTGCTATTCAAATGATTCATTTCATATTGGGTGGATTGGGTTACTTTGTATTTTTCACAGAATCGGTTCATTTCATTTAGTTGTCAAATTTATATGTGTAGAATTGTTTGTAGTATTCCCTTCAAGTTCACTGATTTCTGCTCCCATCTTTGTTATTTCCTACCTTTTTGTTTAAGGTGTTTTGCTCTTTTTCTAGCTTCTTGAATGGGAACTTAGATGATTAATTTGAGACTTTTCCACTTTCCTATATGTGCACTAGTGATATAAATTTTCCTGTAATAGATATTTTATATCATATCAGAAAACCATGTTTACAGCTCTCTACTGAGGAATTCAGTTCGATTCACCAAATATTTATGGAGTGCTCGGGTCAGGCACAATTCTAAATCTTTAGTATACATCGAGGAAAAAAATAGACAAAGATCTCTATTTTTGTGGAATTTATATTCTAGCAGGGGGAGACAGGCAATAAATAACAAGCATAATTTATATAGTATATTAGGAAGTGATCAGCACAGGAACGAAAGGCAGTACAGGGCAAGAGGGAATGGATATGTAGGGAACTATAGTATTTAAAACTACAGAGATTTGAGTAAAAATCTAAAGGAGTTAATCGAGCCAGTATCTATTAGGAGTGTGCTTCAGAGGAATGGAGCCACTAGAGCAAAGGCACTGTGGTAGGAGCATGCCTGGAACATCTAAGGAAAAGCAAGGAGCCCGTGTGGCTGGAGTGGAGTGAACAAGGAGGAAAATGGTAAAGATGAAGTCAGAGTATAATGGCTGGGCGGGGTGGGGATGGGGGGAGGTGGGGGGGTGGGGAGGGAGCTAAGTCTTTGGCTCTTGCTTTGAGTGAAATGGGAGTATACGAAGCAAAGGAACGACATGACCTAATTCAGGTGTTAAGAGAAGCACTCTGGCTGCTATGCTGGGAACAGAGTGTGCCCAGAGGCAGATGACCTCTTAGCAGGCCATTGCAGTAGTGCCGTCAGAGGCAGTGTGGCTTGGAGCAGAGTGGTAGCAGTGGGAATGAGAGAAGTGATTGCATTCTTAATATATTTTGAGAGTAGACCTAATAGGACTTCTTCATAGATTGGACTTGGGGTATTAGAAAAAGATAGGCATCTAGATAACCAGCTTGATCTAAATCATTAAACACGAGTGACCACATTTAACACCATATGCCCACCTTCTGCTCCCTATAGCCCTTCTCACAGCTTATTGGACAATGGCAGGCACTGACCCAAGAGCAGCTGATCAATGGCTGGACCTTAGCCTATAAAGTATCCTGACATGAAAGTTTTGCTCAAATAAATGTCAATTAACTGTGTCAGTGATTTCTTTCTTTTGGGAATCAGAACTGAAGAGACAAAGAAAATAATAATCAGTGACAGCAGAAGCTGCAAGACTAGGAGAGAAGGCAGTATTCAGAGTTCATGAGTAAGCAGAAACCGTGGATAAACAAGAGCTCTGAGCAAACAAAAGCCACGAGGCAGCAAAAAAATATACAGAGTAATGACGGAAGTGATAAAAGATGAGTAAGAAAGCATCACATTCTCAGGAGAGAGAGTCAATGGCCAGGGCTGGGTCACAGGCCAACCCTGTGGCCAGATGCGCAGTCAGCTGCTCCCTTACCAGGAGTGAGAGAATGGTGCTAGACAGGCACACACCACAGGTGCACAGCAGCCATACAGATTAAGCTGCAGGCAGCACCATGGAAGCCAGAAACACATAGGAGCCGAAATTAGGAGGGTGCAAGGAGGCCAGAGAGAGCAGAGGAAACCTGTCTGCTGAGAGAAGCAGAAAAGTGTAGCAGATGCTCAGAGAGAAGCAAGGGCAGCTGATGATGCAGCCACGTAAGAGCGGGAACTGCTTCTCATCTTCCTGTTTCAGTCCCATTCCAGGGAGCCTGGCTGTGCTGATTCCTGCACTTCAGCGACCCAGGAGATTGCCATTTGAGTTGTTCAAAGCATCTCCTTTTCTCCTTGAGTTAGTCTGAGCAGTTTTTTACTTATGCTCTAGGGATAAGATGGTACATTTGGCTGGAAATTTGAAAATTTCTTGGTATTTGCTTATCTCTCAGGATTGAGCAGGGCGGATAAGGTACCAAAGGTGACAATGCAGATATTTGGTTAAAGAAGAACAAACTGGAATCATGTGAAGCATTTTACATACCTTGTCTCATTTAACCTGTAGCGTCCAGGAGGCTTCATGACTGAGGCTCACAGAGGGTAAGTACTGTACATCCTCATTATTCGTGGATTCTGTATTTGCAAGTTTGCTTACTCACTAAATTATATTTATTACCCCTAATCAATACTCCTGGCACTTTCCTGGTCATTCACAGACACGTGCAGAGCAGTGGAAAAATCGAGTTGTCCAACATGCACGTTCCCAGCTGAGGTAAGCAAGGCAAGCCTCCGTCTTCTTGTTTCAGCTCCTATACTGAAAACAAGTTCCCCTTTTAGAGTCTATTTAGTGTCACATTAGTGTGCATTTTGTTGGTGCTTTGGCTGTTTAAGGCGCCCAATCATACTGCTGAAGTGCTGTCTACTCTTCCTAAGCACAAAAAGAACTGATGTACCTCGCAGAGACAATATGTGTGCTAGATGCACATCAGTCAGGCACGAGTTATAGTGCTGTTGGCCGTGAGGTCAATGTTCATGAATCAGCAACATATGCTAAAGAAGCTGTCTTTAAGCAGAAACAGCCATAAAATGAAGTTATGTGTTGATTGGTTGACGGCAATATTATGACCAGAGGTTTGTAGGAACCCAACCCTGTATTTCCTCTAGAAGCAATAGTTTAGTACTTGCTGATTCATAGAGACTTTACCAAACATAACTACCATGAAACGCAGGAGTCGATTGTAACACGTGTAGAATCAGACAATCTGTGGAAGAGTGGAGTGCCCAGCTCCAAAGCCATGCTTCTGACTCTGGAGAAATCATGCTCATTCCATCCACCATGCCACGCTGCAGAAGAGAAAGGAACGTTCCTCTGCTCAGCTTCCAGTGCTCTTTCTACTTCATAATGCCACCTTCTCTAGCACTTGTTGCATTGTTGGAAAATGAACAGATATGGGACAACTGTGAAAGATGTAGGATAATCTACAGTAGGGCCAGGCTAGTAATATATAGCACATCTGCCATCACTCATCCTAAAACACATGTGGCAGACATTGCTAATCTAATACAGCTGCTTTTCCTGCTTCAGACCAGATGGGGTTTCACAATCCTTCTCAATAAAGGACTCTAGGCAATCACTATCAGTTGGTCAGAGTTGGCATCTAAGATGAAACCTTTGCCTTCCTTGCATGATGATCTGCATCCTTGTAAGATTAAGCATATCAGGTCAGCTGTATCTGAGCTGAAGCCACTGTATCCGTCTGTTTCAAAGCCTAGACCCGTAGGGTAGCTCTGAGTGTCTGGCTGACTCTGCTTTGGAAAGTCTTTCTGGATTCATTTAAATTAGACTTTTGCTCCTGAAGGATTCATTTTGATGGGAACATTTTTCTTGTTTGCCTCCGAATTGCCTATGCCTAGAACACTGTTTGGCGTAGAGGTGGTGTGCAGTGATGTTTGTTGAATGAATGCCTGGGCACCTACCTTCCCAAGGGAGAAAATGAAACTGAACTGGAGCCGCATTCTATTGAATCTTTCTGCCTCTTTTCTTCATTTCTCTTTAAGTTCTCTCCTCCCATGGCTCACCTCTTACCTCTGGTAAGATGGATCTGGGAACCCTGAGCAAGAGAGGAACAGGGGCATAGAGGAAGATGCAATATGAGGTGTGCTGCTTGAACTAGGAGCTAGTTGAACGCCGGGCTCCAAACCCCATCCTTCAGCTTCTAGACCTGCTAGGCACCATTGCTGCCCATTCTCCTGCAGAGCTGGGAACTCTTACCTCCTCTATTCGCCCAGCCCGATTTCTCTTCCTGCACCCTATCTCCTTTCCCCTTCTTTCTCCTCCATCAGGCATGGCAAATGGCGTTTGGGAGGAAATAGTAAAGAGGGGATGGGAAGTTAGACCAGGAAGAGATGGATATATTTGGATGGGAGCCTAAGGTGGGAATGTCACTTAGTGGGCCAGTATCACATGGGAGTTAAGATTGAAAGAATGCTGTTAGATTTTTGAACTATGTCAGTTATTTTATTATTGCAAGTGATTTTCAGCCATAATGTCTGCTCTGGTGTTGGGAGAACCACAGGAAGCTGAGCATCCAAATCTGCAGCTAGTCATGGAGAAGTAAGGTAGCACCTAACGCAGAGGGAAGCAGTGATAAAATACCTAAGGGCAGGGGCTTTGGAGTAAGATTGAGCTGAGTTACCACTTGCTAGCTCTACGATTTGGGACAGGCTCCTTAATCATGCTACACTGTAGTTCTTTTATCAGTAAGATGCAGATAATAACAGTGTGTACCTCATAGGTCATGAGGGTTAAAAGAAATGAGACCTGTCAAGTTTTTGTGAAGTATGTTTACTCAAATGGTATCTATTGTTATCATTAAATTAACATGATCATCATGTGGCATTTACTTTTCTTTTTAGCTCTGAGGCTGAGAGCAAAATAAACTGAGTTTCTGAGACTCTACAAGGAAGACATGTGCTCCCAGGGACATGTGAGTCTGTGTCTGAGAAACAGCCCTGACAGCCTAAGTGTCAGGAAGCCTGGGGGTTCCTCAGCAGGGACTGGAGAGGGGGCCTTGGAGACCATTAGTTCCCAAGATCACAGGGTCACTGAATAGGAAACGCCCGAAAGACTTACTTTGGGAAAGTTTGTCCACATTTCCTGCTACCTTTCCTCTGCAGACGTGGAGGCCGAGGAGTGGCCTTCTCCAACTTAACAAAGAAACGAACCAAGAAGCCGGAGAGATGGCTTATGCTAATGTAAGCTTTGATACTTTTGGCTTTACCTCTCCAGCTTCTGTGATACTTAGTTTCCCACAGCTGGATGCTCTGATGCACATGCCCCATCACCATTGCCGTCCTGTATGAGCCCATGTTTGCCCGTCTCCCACTGTGTTAGTTTTCTAATGCTGCTGCAACAAATTATTACAACCTTAGTGGCTTCAACAACACAAATTTCTCATCTTACAGTTCTGCGGTTCAGAAAACCAAAATGGGTCTCACTGGGCTACAATCAAGGTGACAGCAAGGCTCTGGAGGGGACAGTCTATTTCCTTCCCTTTTCCTGATTCTACAGGCCACCTGTGTTTCTCAGCTCGTGGTCCCTTCCATCTTCAAAGCCATCAATGGCAGGTTGAGGCCTCACATCAAGTCACTCCAACCTCCACATCCATCATCACATTTCCTCTGACTCTTCCACTTCCCTTTTCCACCTTTAAGGACCCCGTGTGATTACATTGGACCCACCTCCATAATCCGGGATAATCTTTTTATTTTAAGGTCAGCCGATTAACAACTTTATTTCCATTGGCAACCCTTGCCATAATCCCATAAGCACCCCTTGCCAAGTATGGTGATATATTCAGAGGTTCAGGGATTAGGATGTGGGTGTCTCTGGGGGCCATTATGCTGCCTTCAACAGCCATTATCCATTATGCCCTGCTGTCTGACTCTAGAATTAGAGTTGAAACTAGGAAGTTCCTTCAGAGACTGAGCCTGAGCCATCCTCTTTGTGAAGCTGTCCAAGAATCCCATGCCTGAGGAGCTGGTGTCTGTCCTGAACGGCTCTCTCCCCCTCACTTGACCTTTATATAAAGTGACTCAGTGCCTTCCACTGAGCATGAGAGTGCTCTGGCTGCTCTGTCCAAATGGGTGGGTAGGAGAAACTATTTCTTCAACAATATTCAGTTTCTTTATTGTGATAGCCGGGCTAATAGATGCAACTTTCCTTTAATGAGTATTTCTAAACATGAGAAGCCCGTCTATCCATTCTATGTCACAGCCTTATCGGATAGTGCTCTCATTAACTCCATTAATGCCTAAGGACTGTTTACACAAACTACAATAATCATTAGCTGCCAGTTCTTAAAACTACCCAGAGGTGATCTGTATTTCTTTTTTCTAAAGATATTTATTTAGTTAGTTATTTTTAGAGAGAGGGGAAGGAAGGGAGAAAGAGAGGGAAAGACACATTGCCTGGGGACCAAACCCACAGCCCAGGCATGTGCCCTGATGAGGAATCAAACTTGTGACCTTTTGCTTTGCAGAATGATGCCCAACCAACTGAGCCACACTGGTCAGGGCGACCTGTATTTTTTTAGGTGCACGCGTAAAGGCACTCACCTACACACACAGCAGTCGGTGTGGTGGGAAAAAGGTGTTAAACTTCTGTTAAAGGTGCGTTAGATGCCATTCTTTACCTTAAGAGGAAGGAAAAGAAGGAAGGGAGCTAACATTTACTGAGAAGCTGCTCTGTGCCAGGAACTTTATAATTGTAAATTCACTTTAATTATCATTACAATGCAAGGAAGCACTTCCCATCGTCTCCACTTTACAAACGGAGGAGCTGCAAAGAAAGGTCTGGTTTGCATGGATGGGAAATTGAGTCTCAAAGTCATATAGCTAGTGAGATCTCAACATTTGACATATGGCCTGTCTTTCCCCTTCACCTGGCCAGCTTTTAAAACAAGAAAATGGAATAGAATAAGGATGTTCAAATTGAGTATAGTGATGTGAACCCTAGAGTTTCATGGAGGTACCCAGGGACTCCTCAGTGAAGGTGCTTAGTAAGAAGCAAGTCGAGTGGGCTGGGCTTTGGGCCCCTCCCATCTTCAGTCAGATCAGCACTGGGATGTGATACAACATTTCAATAGAAAAAAAGATGAGTATTGTTCTGCTAAACAAGTCTTTTGAAGGCCATTAGGCTAGAATCTGACCACAAATGAACTGATCAATTTTTCCAATGCTTTAGTTTTTACTTAATGTGCATCAGGGGTTTGGGGAGGAATGGTGCTCTCTAGAATAAAAGAGATTATCTCGGCTAGCAAGTGATGCAGGGATTCTTAAGATAGAGAAGAAACAAGATTCTTCAGACACTAGTCTGCCCTGGGACAGAATGTTAGCTGATGGCAAAGGGAAATCAGATTCATGTTGGAGATTCGTGTTGAATCAGATTCATCTTGACAGCAGAAGTTGCTACAGGAAAGGAATCCCTCACAGTGATGGTGAATGGGGTATGAGAACATACACAGACCATTTGAGAAAACTACCTTGAAGACTCCCTTCTGAGATTCTGCCTTGCCATGTCACCGATTACTCATACTGAGTAAATATGATACTCACAAAGCAAGCAGAGTCCCATTAAAGTATCACTTATTTAAATTTGTAAAGGAGATAACAACTTTGAAAATTTTAAATCTGTACCTCATAAGCTACAATGTCTGACCCAGTCACTATCTTAGCAATGAAAAAGAGTAAAATGAAAGCCACATCTTCCCTTCATTGGGGGACACTCTTATTCCTGCTTTGCTGTACTGCTTAGTAACTCCTCAAGGAAGAATATTAAAAATAGCCAACATTTACTGATGGACTATTTCAATCTTTACAATAAATAATTTATGTAACAGTTTCAAAATGTCTCCCCAAATTCAACTTACCTGTCTTCCATTGTAATATGGTTCTCAATTTTTAGCTGTGTACAAGACTGCCTGGAATTTCCCTGTCTCTCTTGCAGCTAGGTGTGACCATGTGACTAAGGTTTTGACAGTGTGATACAAGCAGAAGTGTTGTATGGCAGCTTCTGGCAATTTTCCTCCAGAGACAAATGGTACATGCCCTGTGTCTCTTCTTAATTTCTTCCTCATTCTTCTTGCTGGAACACAGAAGTGATGTTTGCCACTCTAGTCACATTCTTGGACCATGAAGATGAGGGCCACTCTGGAGGGATGACGTGCAGTAAGATGAGCCTGAGTCCCTGAGAACATGGTGGAGCAGCTCTGGAATTTCCATCTCAGGACTTTGATGTGAGGGAAAACTAAACTATATTGTTTAAACCACTTACATTGTGTTTCTGTTTCTTATAGCCAATAGTAATGCAAATTGATATGCTCTACATATTTTTATATTATACCAATTTTGCAAAATGAGAAAACTGTGGCTTAGCTAGAATAAATCATTTGCCGAGGTTACCCAGCCAGTAGATGAAGGAGTCAGGATTTGAACCCTGATTTTTGCCAAATCCCACGTGCTTTTCTCCTTCTCAGTGTTCACTTTCAGACCATGAAGGTGAAAGGTTTTGACCGTCTGTGCCTGGCAAGAGCCTTTCAGCGAAGCTCCTTGGTGATGTCTGGTCATGAATATAGTCTCCAATGTGCCCCATCCATCGTCTCATTCAAAAATAAAGTCCATGAGCCACAAGAGTCATGGTGAGACTAAACTGCATATCATCCTGAGAGTTCTGGGATATCACATCAGCCACCAGAGGTCTGATTGGCATGGAAGCTTGTTGGCCTTCTAGGAGAAATGGCAAAAAGAACCATGGGATCTAATGATTGGGACCCTAGAAAAATGGTTGATACCCTTGAACAGAGAGGGGATGATGAAGTAATCCCTAATCCTAGGAGGAGGGCAGAGGCCTGGTGCTGGAAAAGCAGAGCACTACCTTGAGGTGGGAGTGGGGTGGTGGGGGCAGTGGAAGGGTAGAGCCATTTTTCTGTGGGCACAAGTCAGACAGGTGAGGGAGGCTGAGGTACGTGATGTCACAGAGTGAGCCCAACCCAAACCTGTTAATTAAAAGAGCTTCATAGCTGTCTGTTTGAATCCAAATGGACTTGTTCAGATGCCAGATTATCCAAGGTTTTTGAAAAAGCTTTCACTCTTTAGAGGGGCCATTTCATTTCATTTTGGGGTTAGAGAGGGCTGTGGTGTGACTAAATAGAACTACACTGGTAGAGGTGATTGGGGGACAGAGGAGGCAGATTGGCAGCACCAGCAGAAGTAATGGGAAAGGAGAAAGTGAACCCCTTCCTGTTGACTTCACACATCTTCATCAAGGGGAGAATCAGCACCAATGGTGGAGAAAGGGCAGGTGGTTGGTTCATTTGAAGACCTACTAGAGACATAAGGCAGGGCAAAGCTGACAACATGTTCCTGAGGAAACTTGAGGGGATATTAAAAAGGTATAATTCATAAACCAGACATAAAAGGACAAATATTATATGATTCCATTTATATGAGGGATGTAGGATAGTCAAATTCATAGAAACAGAAAGTAAAATAGTGGTTACCAGGGGCTGGTGGGAGGAGAAAATAGGGAATTGTTTAATGGGCTTTAGTTTGGGATGATAAAGAAGTTCTGGAGCTGGATGGTGTTAATACTGCCGTACAGTGTGAATGCATTTAATGCCTTTGAACTGTTCAGTTACAAATTGTTAATTTTAAGTTATGTGTATTTTACCATACCACAAAAGGACATGTTTCAGTGTGCAGAGCATACATTATTTTCACCAACCTCTACCTTTCATCGAGGAGAGGGAGCCCCAGGTAACCTAGCACGGCAACTAGAAATCCTACCTTGACCTGCCCAGTTCCTGCATGTACCTGCTTCTGACATTGTGCTGCTTCTTTTATTTTTGACCATTCTTTGTTCCTGGGACTGACAGCAGATTTGGCTTCTAAGGTTTAATTGCTGGCATATATTCCTGGATTACATTTGCTCTTTCCCTATGTCTCAATTATATCCTAGCTGCTCTGGGGAACTCTGCACCCCTGCTCCCCAAAGCTGTTCCTACCTCCTGGGCCCCACTTTTGCCTATGGTCTTGCCTGGCATGATCTGGCCTCTCAAATTAGATACTTAATCACTCCAGTCCACCCTGCTGTCTGGCTTCCCCAACCCCTATGCTCTACAACTGCAGCACTGATCATGTATGTACTTCCTTGTGACACCCCTTAGGGAGTGATAAGAGCTGAGGCCAGAGCTCACCAGGCCACGCTGGCGATGAGAGGACAGGACAACAGGCAGACCAGCCTCAGAGACCAGATAGACTAGTGGAGAGACCCATGAGCGGACAGAAGCTCATGTGGCCAGCCTAAGGGTCAGGGAGTTCTGGTAGCAGGATGCATAGGCCATTTTATGTTTTGTTTCCTTTCCCGCTGTAACCCAGATGAAAGCTGAGGCTCCTATGACCAGTGCGAGCTCGATGAGATTTTCCCAGCTATCTGGTCCCGCAATGTAGCATAACACAAAGCTTCCCACAGCTTTTGGAGAATTTTCAGAGGTTTGTGCTCTAGTTAACCCCTCACCAACCTGAGTTGTCCCACGAGCTGGAAAACTCAGCTCTTTCACAAGTTACTCCCACCCCAAAATTGGTAGATATTACAAAGTAATATCACCACTATTTTACAGATGAGGAAGCTGAGAAACAGAGAAGTTAAATAACATGCTGAACAAACGTTTGTAATTTGGTGGACTTTATTAGACTTTTTAAAGGGGGCTGCTATTTCACTGTGTGGTGCTCAGTCTACTACTGTCTTGAGTAATTCCTCTCCCCTCTCCTTTTCTCTGCCCTAACCTTATCCATCCCAGAGGGCCCTCCACATTTCATACCCGTCTTCCTTTTTATGCAGAAAGGATTTCCACTCTCACCTTCTTGCATTTTAGCAGTTATCAAAATGTTTCTTCTCAAGCAGTTAATTCTCCCCTAATAGGAACACTAATACTAGTGTTTAATGTATACAATGTACTATTACATCCTTTTGGTTTTCATTTTTTATATCAACCAAGCCATTTTCAAAATAAAAGCTATCCACGTCACTTAGAATAAAACAAAAAGTGTAAAGTACCCAAATCAGATAGCCCCTCCTACTTTTAACTCACCTGGCTGTCTTCTTTCTTCAGCTTCCTTCTGTCATGCAGCAGCTCCTAAATCTGGCTGTATATTTGTCACCTGAGGATATCTGCAACACATCCTGGACTCAACTGCAGATATTCTAACTCAGTAGATGAAGGTGGTGCCTGGTGTTCTGCAAAGCGATAAAATTCCACAGTGATTTGTTCAGGAGCACTGATGGCGCTGACCTCATTTCAGGGGGTCAGCAGCCGCACATGGCTGGTGCCTACCATATTGGACAGTGCTGAGAGGGAAGAGTTCCAGCACTGCCTAAAGTTCTACTGGATAACACTGGTGTAGACTATTATTGTCCATAGCACTGTGATGCTTAGCAAATGTAGCCTTATCTGTTCTTCCCGAACCTCGTGGATTCTTACCGTGCCATCTGAACTGTCACTCCCTAAGCAGAAAACTCTCCTGTAGCCTCAGCCCCTTCTCTGACTGTTCCCCCTTCCTCTGGGCCTTAATTTACTTCCTCAGTTAAGGGCCAGAATACGGGGTCGGGGTCCTCTTTGACTCTGGTAGGTGCTTCCATACTCAGCCACTTGGAGGCTAGCATCATTTGGCCACTATTGCTCTCCTCCTTCTTGCTGCTTTACTTCCAGCCTCCTGATCATCTTATTCATTGGAGACTTTTACACGTGGCTCACAATCTTCCTGTTTATCCCCAACCCTGCTGTCATCTTGGATAATGTCAATGTCCCGCTAACAATTGGCCCCTCAGTTCCTTGACCTTTTCATCTCTAATAAAGAAAAGATTAAGAGCTAACACATGCTACGTGCCAGTCCTTAGTCTAAGAAATCAGCATGTTATACACTAACTCATTTGATTTCAGGACAGCTCTGTAAAAATAGGTCACTATTGTTATCATCTCCATTTTATGGATGAGGGAACAATTATGTAATCTGCTCATGGTGTGGCCATTACTAAGTAGTGAAGGCAGGATCGAAACTCCGGCACCTTAGTGCCAGAGAGCATGCTTCAACACTACTAACAGATTTTCTCCTTCCAAGGTTGGTCTTTCTTCCGTTCAGCCTCTGCTACCCACTTCCACTATTTGACCGTGAACTCTGCCATCTCCCCTACCTGCATCATCTTCCTATTACTGATTCAAGCATCCCATCCTCTCCCAACTTCATCGCCCTTCAGCAGGTCAATAAAAACAATAATAAAGTAATGATAGTAATAGCAAACACATATATAGTCTAAGTGCATTCATGTGTTAAGGCATTTTCTTCCTCACAACAATTCTGTGACAAAGATAGGCATTATTATTACTGTTTTACAGATGAGGAAATTGAGGCACTGAGAGATTAAGTAATGAGGGCAATGTCATACAGCTCATAGATGACAGAGCCAGAATTTGAATGCAGTCAGGATCCAGAGTACACATTTTTTATTTTTATTTTTTTAGATTTTTATTTATTTTTAGAGAGGAAGGGAAGGAGAGAGAGGGAGAGAAACATCAATGTGTGGTTGCCCCTCACACGCCCCCTACTGGGGACCTGGCCCACGACCCGGGCATGTGCCCTGACTGAGAATTGAACAGGCCCACCTCAATCCACTAAGCTACACCAGCCAGGGCCAGAGTACATATTCTTATTAACTGTGCTGAGGACGATAAGCCCAGAGTAGAGGGGAAAATCCTTATCACTTGGAGATTTTTTTTCAAAATACCCATGCCTACCCTCCAGTTTCAAATGTTTGCTTGTTTGTTTTTTTATTTTGAAAGAGCTTCTCAGATGACTTGGACATTGGCCTCATGTTGAGAACCACAAATTAGATCATTTCAACAACCTCCCAACCTGGCGTTCTGGTTGCGTTCAAGCCACTGTTGTCCTGCCAGCCTTGGTCAGGCCTGCTTCGCACAGCAGATCAGCACGGGGCCTGAGAATGGAGGTATCATGACCACACAGCTGAATCCAAAAAAAAAAGGCATTGGTGTCAGTAGCTTGGAGGGGCTGTGGCGAGCAGGGACAGACAGCTTTCTTAATGCCTACATAATATTTGATGTGATTTTTTTCTCATGTCCTTCTGATTTGACCCAATAGCCAAGAAGAAGACCCACTACTTAGCTGGGGATGGCACAGGGCAGCAGTTGGCTCCTCATTAGCCTGAAAGCTTATAAAACAAGAAAGCAGGAGAGAAGGAGAGCAAAGAAAGTGTTCTTGGCATAGGTCCAGGGGAAAAGCAGTCTGGCTGAAACCTTTCAGTTCCCTTAGCCAGGAAGCAGCAATCTACGTAAACAGGAAGTTGAGAAGGTTGGGGGAGAGGGCAGTGGTTAGTTAGTGAGAACAAGAGCTGACGCCAGATCCGTGTAAGTGGTTACATGCAAAAAAGATTCTTATACAGGCCCAGGTTTTGCATGTTAACCACCCCTGCCCTCTCCTGGGAAGCGTTGTTTCATCAGAGTATCTGTGCAGTGTATGCTGAGGCCTGGTCTTACGTGGGCACAGATTTGAGCACCTGCCTTTTTTTCTTTTTGCCAGTTGTCTGCTGGGTAATTTTATCTTATTTCATTTTAAGAGTCTAAACACTTTGTGAAAATGGGATTATTACTTCCATGTTTTTAGGTAAGAAAACTGGCTGAGAGACTGAGTTACCTTGCCCAGATTCATTTACATTATACCATTATACAGCACTTTTGAAAATTGTTTCCTCTCTGAAAAGTGACTATTAAGCATAACCTATTAGAAAGAAGGTGTGTAAGTTTTCTACGGATACCATAATATTTTACTACAAACCTGCTGGCATAAAACAATAAATCTATCTTCTCATCATTCTAGAGGCCAGAAGTCTGAAATCAAGGTGTCTGCAGGACCACGCTCCTTCTGAAGGCTCTAGGGGAGAATACTTCTTTGCCTGCCCCAGTTTCCAGTCACTCCAGACATTCTTTGCCTTGTGGCTGCATAATTCCAATCTCTTCCTCTGTCTTCATACGGCCCTACCTCTATGTTCCTATCTTCTCTTCTGTCTCTTATAAAGACACTCTTCATTGCATTTATAGGCCACCTGGATAATGCAAGATGATCTCATTTCAAGATCTTTAACTTCGTTACAGCTTCAAAGACACCCCAGTCTTTTCCAAATAAGGTAACATTCACAGGGACAAGGTATGAGGACATGGACACATCTTTTTGGGAGCCACAATTCAACCGAAAACAGAATGTCATTATCAAACTATGAATGCAGATTTTATAGTATTTTAATAACCATGAATTTGAGAGGGACATTATCTTGATTAATGTTCCCATGGCCAAATCCCTATTCTTTAAAAGAATAAACTTTCCCAAAATGCTGCTCTCCCACCACCCCTACCCATTCTCCCAAAACTTAGGTCTATCAGAATTTCAGGGCAAGAGGAAAGTATATCACAAAGGCATAGTATTTTGAAAATGCACTCCAAGTGAAGATGATATACCCCTTCCCACAATGCACATGACCATACATGGTGGAGGATTACTTCTCTTAGGAAATGCTGTAACTCAGGCTGATGGGTAAGGGGGAGCCTCAGGCTATGTTGGTTGTATGTTGAAAAAAGAAAGAGTTAATCTAACACTAGTGATCCCGGAAGTTCAAAGTTGGATCAATCTGAAGAACATCAAATCTAAAAAGTGTGGTTGGAAGGAAGGACGTGATTACTACACAAGAGTGACACTGTTGCCCCTATGACATGTCTGAAATACGAATGTAGCCCTGCCATTCTCTGCTTGAGGTCTTTCATTGGCTCCCTTTGAGTACCAGATGAATTTTAGATTCCTTAACAGAGCACACAAGGACTTTGTAAACTGGTCTGTACCTACTTTTTTAGACTCATCTTTCCCCACTCTTTCTCAAAGACTGTTGTCTCCTCTGGCCACACCAAAACTCTTGCTGTTTCCCAAACAAGTCATGTGCTTTATTGCTTTTCTGGACTTGAACATTGTGTTTCATCTGCCTGCAGTGCTCTTCTTTCTTCTCTGCCTGGTAATTCCTATAGACACCTCAAGAGCAATTTCCCTGCTCTTCATTAACAAGCCTCCCTACTCCTTTCCATGATTGGTACCTACCTCTGTTGTGATTTCAAGTCAATCTGTTCATGGGAATTGTTGACCTCTGTTACATCCAGTCTTTCTCCAATGCTTTGGGAGCATTTAGAAAGAACTGTCATATTCAGCTGCAAGTTCCCATTGTCTAATAGGTGCTTAATAAATGTTTGCTGAAAAGTGAAGGGACAGAGTCATCCATGGATTCAATTTTGAAATACTTGGTTGGGTGACAGTAATATCCAGGCTTTCAATCTTTGGAAACCTGTCAGGCTAGAGCCGCAGACAGAGAAGAACATAGAGGTAGTCCTAGATGCAAGTCTAGAACAGGCACAAGAAGGAATTGTGGGAAACTGAGTTACTCTGTTTGGGGGCATGATGGCAGTGGTTTAAGATAGATTGGGAGTCCTCAGTCTATTTCTTCACCTTCAGCATGAAGACCACTGAAGTGCAATTGTGTTAGGGTTTCCTGTCAATACCAGTGATGACCCATCGGAAGCGGTATGGATGACAGATGAGCTACAACTAAGTGTCAGTACTGGTAACAGGGAGCTATGTAATTATGGGATGAACTGGGGAACAGAAGACAAAAGGAAACAATTTATGAGAGATGCTTTAGGAACTTGCTGAACAAGATAAGAGGGATTTGATGTTGGGCCCCATGGCTTGTATACATATGTTGGTTTAGAGTCTATTATGTTTTTAGTACCTGGCACTTTTACCTGATTCTGAGGAAAGTGGATCATTTTGCTCACCTCTGGCATTTGTTCAGGGCATCTGATTCATAGACTGGCAACAGTAAATGAACAACAATAAAGTAATAAAATCTTTAAAAAAATGTATGTAATAATTAAAGTTTAATTTTGGTAAAAAAAAAAAAAAGAAAAAAGAAATCACAACAAATTATTGGGATCTTGGCAATTCTGTTCTTTTCTCCCAAAGTCTGTTTAGGCAGTCTACCAGAAATGCTTATGTTAAATGCTTCCTGACTGTAATGCCGCCTCCTCTCCCCATCTAGAACAGTCCATAACTCCTAGAATCTCCCAGCACTTACAGGGACCCGTACGAGTGAAGGGCTCTGAAGGGTAAAACTTTTGTTAGCTTCACAATAAATCCACCTTTAGACACAGGGCAGCAAAAACAACAGATGTCTATTTCTTAATAGCAAAATTTTTTTTTTGTTTTAAAGCATGGTGATCTGGACTTTCATCCAAATAATTTTGCTCAGGCCACCGCGCCTGGGGAACCTTGAGTCTTGGCAGAACAAGTGATCATCATTTTGTACTTTGTGGCACTGGCCAAACCCAGCTGGATTTTTGCTACACTGATTTTAACAGCTCTGCACTCACGTAATTCAGTGCTTTAAAAGGCCATGTTTTATTTGGCACTGATGCTTTCAACAAATTTACAGGGGCCGCCGGCCCGAGGAGTCGAGAGCTGAACCTGTTCTGCCACGGCTCCTGGCCGTGTCCTAATTTCCTCTTTCTTTTTCTTCTTGTCTGCTTTTTCTTTCGCCTCTTCCTTCCGTTCTTCCTTCTTCTCTTCCTCCGCTTTTCTTCTTCCCTCTCCTCTTCCTCCCTGATTGTTTTGACGGATCGTTCAGTTCAGACAGTACATCACACATGAGGCCTAAATTATGAGCACATTCCACTGACGTCAGGCCGTTTCTACATCCAGTGAACTTGGCTCAGTTTTTGGCATTTAAGCTGTGTCCAGTGGAGACAAGTGCCTTCAGGGCAACAGAGGCATTCCAGATGGTGGTGTTCAGATAGGCTCCCCAGCATGCTGCCTCCCATCTGGGCCACCACTCTGAATGCCATAGGCCACTCTCGGCACATCCCCATAGCTGCTGTTGACTCTTGGAAGGAGCGCAGCAAACATACTGTGACTTATCAGGGAAAACCTGCCGATGATTAACTCTGAGCCCATTATATGATGCATTTCCATCCAAGCGGACTCCAGGCTGAGGGTAAAAGCAGGGTAGGTGAGAAAGTAGGCACAGTGAAACACCAGGAGTTTAGCAACAATTGTAAATGCTTTTCCCAGCAAAAGAGACTTATCAGTGGGAGAAATAAAACATTTAGAGATAGACAAACTTGGGTTCAGGGCCCTGCTGAGTCACTCATTACCTGTGTGAACTTGAAAGACTGTGGTAGACAGGTCATGTGTTCTTTCCCACACTGCTACTTCTGGAAATAGCAGCCACTTTCCTTTGGGGTACTCCTTTCTTCATGAGTCCTCAGGGCTCTGTCCTCCTACCCACAATCCTCCTCAGTGACAGTCACCACTGGGGCCAATTACAGTGTCACAGCCTCCTGGACAGAGCAAATAAGCCCATGATGTATGCCACCCATGCTAGTGCTTCCGTGAAAGTCTCACATTTCTAAATTGGATCAAAGGTATATATGAATGTTGATATGCCTCACAACTCCAAAATGAGGGAGAGAGTAAAACAGCTGTCACTCTAGCTGGGAGAAATGGAGACACTTAAAATTAAAAAGCGATGCCTCCACTTCCCTGAATCATTGCCACAGCTACCTAGATTTATGGAGGCAATGTGGAATTATACATATGTGAATTTTCCTGGCAGTTGAAGGTTATTCTTTCAAGGATGAAAGGACCTCTTTTTTTTCTTTTTAACCATATAATTCACAGACTTTTCTAAAATGTTTTATACACTTCCCTTAATTTATAAAAGATACCACACTTAACCTTTCCTGGGTGGCTCAGAGTCATCAAAATGAAGTCGGTAGGCTGTGTGATAACATAATTTGAGGCTTTTTTTTTTTTTAAGTTTGCCCTACCCTGCACTTCCTAGCTCCTTCCTGCTCACCCAAGCACCACAGGGTGAACTCCCAACAAGAATGAGCTTCATTCATAGCCAGAGCTCTGGTTCTCTTCCTGTCTTACATCTCCCTTCCTGATGTGTTCTTGCATTCCTCTGGCTCTTGAACTTCTGTTTGCTTCCTGCTTTTAGTCCAGCAGTTTCCCCTTAGATCTCACCTGTGATACAGCTGCTCTGTAACTGACCTTTGGTCCTTTTCCTCATATGCCATTCTGCCTTTGCCCTTGGGCCCCATTCTGCCTCCAGCTGGCAGTTGTACTGAGCCAGGCTAGGGTCCCATGACCAGGGGTCAGATGTTAGTGTTCCTGTTGCCTTCCACGTGGTTAAATGGACTGGGATCATTTACTTCAGAGACAAAGAACCTTATGCACCACCATAACCCTTAGAGTAAGACTCAAAACAGCTGAGTGTAGAAGAAGGGTTACAGCAGATACGCTTACCAGTGCAGACGGCACGTTGTCATTGGGCAGTACAGATATCACTTCTCTGAGGAGTGTCAGTAACCATTTTTAATGGTTAATTGGGTTACAGATGCTTTGTTGGAATTGTTAAATTTCCAAGCCTGACATCTAGGCCCAATTGCTGGTCTCTACCTTGCCCAGGCCTCACTTTCTTTTGCTCTCTCCCTGTGGACTCATGAACCCAAGCTCCCCTAGGTTATAACATTTTCTTTCTGCTTCAGTAGACCCAGCTCTTCATCTTCATAAAAACGACAAAGGTGAGTTAGTAAAACATGAAAATGTATGTATACACATGTTGAAATTGCTTTTACCCTTTGTGTCACTACCCTCTAAAAGTATTCTGAAAAAGTGGATGCTCTTAGGTAAAGCTTTGAGAAACATTGCTAAGGAAAAATCATGTGAAATTAAATGCTTAAATTAAGTATAAACATCTCAGTCCCATTTTAAGAACTAATCAGAGAACCCTGACCGATACCATGTTCTCAGTAACTCACTGAGAAGGAGCTTCTTGCCTCCTTTATGTGGAACTGGCCCATCTTCCTGTCCAGCCACAAAACACATGAGAGCCCAGCCTGGAGGCCCCACCTTTGACATGCACACAGAAACTTCCCTCTCTCTTGCCACCCCTCCTGCTCAATTCTGTTACACTTGGGCTCTGTGGTCTTATGGCATACTTTAATGCCGTGGTCCTCAAACCTGGCCCCATGTCAGAATTGTCCAGACAGCAATTTAAAAATTCTGATGTCCAGGCCCAAATACAACAGATTAAGTAAAAATCCAGGGTAGGGACCCAAGAATGGGATTTCTCCCTAACATTTTATTGAGAAAAACTGCAAACATACAGTTTAAAAAAATTTACAGGACACATATATCCACCACCTAGATCTTGCCATTAGGATTTTATTATACATGCCTGTCCATCTCTGAACATTTTAACATTCCTCTGACGATCCATTCATCCATTTCATTTTTGGATACAATTTAAAGTAAATTAATGACCAGAGCCCATGGAGAGGGAGAGGGCAGAGTTATTGCTGATTGACAGCACAGTTTCTGTTTGGGGTGATGAAACAGGTTCAGAAACAGATAGTGGCAATGGTGGCACAATATTATGAATGTAATTAATGCCACTAAATCATGCACTTAAACACGATTATAAAGGTATAAAGGTAGCCCTGGCCAGTGTGGCTTATTTGGTTGGAGCGTCATCTCATACACCAAAATGTTGGGGGTTTGATTCCTGGTCAGGGCACATGTGGGAGGCAACTGATCAGTGTTTCTCTTTCATATCGATGTTGCTCTCTCTCTCCCTTCCTCTCTAAGAATCAATAAACATATTTTTAAAAATTTTTAGAAATCATAAAGGTAAATTTTATCATACGGAGGCAGGGGCCCACTGGACAGCCTCTCCTTTCCTGGCCCCAGGTCTCCCTTGGGCAAATCCCCCAGCGGTTCTAGCTTCCTCTGCCTGTCAGTTCCGGCCTCTCCCGCATCACCATGCAACAAGGGGAGTGACCTCCCAACTTTGCTAAATTTCTGGGTTGCTTCGTCATTCCATAGTTGGCTTCTTCACTCTTCCATTCATCTTTGTAACTAATCTTCTGTAAAAATAAATATTCCTTCCTCTGAAAGACCTGTTTATTTTCTGGCTAGATCCCAGCTGGTTCAATGTATAGTGAAAAGAACATAGGCTTGGAAGCTGGAGGGACGCACATTTGAATTCTGTTGCTTACTCCATGAACTTGGACAAGCGATTTAGCCTCATTCCGTAATCTAGGGACTATAACACCTACCTCACAGGGTTGCTATGAGTGTTAAATGGCAAACTGTATGGATAATGCCTACAACACAGGACTCAATCAATGGTAGCCACTCTGGACGACATCACATTATTATTCTCTTTGTGTCCTAGTGCCTTTTGTAAAGGTTTTTTGTCACATTTCTGCCTCTTAAATTTCACTTCATCAGCAACTTATCGAGCACCTGCTATCTACTAGCAATTGTGATGGGCACTAATTCCAGAAAACATGACACAAATAAAATCCCTGTTTTTAATGTGTTTACAGTTTAATGGGAGTGAGAGACATGACACAACCAAGTTTACAGAAAAGCAATCTGACAAAGAGCAAACGGGCACAAGGGACACTGATGGGTATATGGCTGAAGGGATGAGGGACTGACTGTCTAGGAATATCATGCACAGCCTCAGAGGAGTAAGGACTTTGCTGGCTCGGAAGGGAGGGAAGACTTCCAACAAGCAAATCATGCTTATTGTCTGTTCCTTCCCTTTTCCATTAGAATGGAGGTTTCATGAGACCTGGGATCTTGACATATAGTAGATGTTCGATAAATATTTGTTAAATGAATGAAAAAGCTGTCCTAATGGCTTCACATGGATCATTTCAGCTTCTACTCACAGCACCCCCCATTAAATAGAATCATTAGACTCCCCTTTTCACAAATGACAAAAAAGAAATGTAAAGAGCTTACACAGCTAGAAAGTGGTAGAACCCAGATTTGAACACAGGTGTTTGATCCCAGAACTCATTCTGAGTTAGTTTATTTAACTGCAGGACTTCGTGGAGCCTCTGAATCTGCAATCTACAAGAGAAGGGAAGCATTTACAACATTATCCAAACTTCCTTGAACACAGAATTCTCTTTGTGTGTGTGTGTGTGTGTGTGTGTGTGTGTGTGTGTGTGTGGTATTCCTAGAGTTATATAGATATATTTTGGGAATCCTGCCATATGTTTTCTAGCCCATTTGGTTGGGAAGTTGGTAGAGCTTTATTTATAAATCAATAACAATTCCATTGTAATCTCATGTGGTCTAATATACCCAAGGCGCATGATGGGATGAAGGGAAAGGGACGGAATTCATCTCAATGGGAGAGCAAAAGCAGTAAAAGCAATAGAGGAGGAAAAGTATCTAGGTGAGGGTCCAATAAACAACAACAAAAAAAGGTAGTCCTAGTAAAAGAGGAAGGTAGTGCTAAGATGACCTTTCTTTCAGCACAATCTGCAATGGCTCAGTATGTGGGCCTGAGCAGGCAGCAGAAAGTTAAGTTTGGTCCGTGACATAGAGGAGATCTATGTCAGATGACGCAGGTCTTTAATGGGTGAATAGACACTGGTATTGTTTACTCAACATCTGTTCTCTTCCTTCCTCTTTCTAAAAGAGCCCCATAATTCCTCTTGTAATTTACCTTCTTTCTCAGCCCTGTGCTTCTGTTAGCCAATCACTCTCCTTGCCAGTGAATATTGTAGAAATGAATAGGTCACCTTTTGCAAATCTGGTCAGTAAGACATAAAGGCAAGTCTGCTTGGGGACTTCTGGAAAAGGTTTGCCTGTTCATGAAAAAGAGACACATGGAAAGAGATGTTGTTTTCTGTATGTGATGTCTGGGACTGGACAAAGCTAACATTAATAATGAGAATAGCGAAGCAGAAAAATGGAATATTCTCTTTGGTTCTCTTTTATGTTATTATTTTTTTGAATCAGATATCTTGGGAGGCATACTAAAGGGATTAAATTTTAGGTAAGGAAATAAGTCATTCATTTCCAAAGAATAGCATTATTTTGTTTCAGAATTTCAGCTATGACTCCGTTTCAGTTGACTGTTTCAGGAATGAGGGTCTGGGTCTCAGCTGTGCACGCAGTTTGCATGAAATATTGTAACAGAGGTGAATCAGCGCCAGCACAAGGGTGCTGCCTAAATTGGTATAAATGGGACTTGTATTGGAAAAGACAGAAGGGACAGAGCTGTCAGATCAATGATGAAATACTGGAGTAAAGATCCCCAAACAACTGCAGCTGAGGATTTTAGGGATTCTTCCTGTTCTAAATTAGGTTCTTATCTCTCCAATGCCCAAATACAGGGCTGTGCCTGGGTCTTGTAGGAGTTCCACTTGAAACCTGCAAAGTCTGTCATGCTTTCATCTCAAAAATATGAGGCTAGCTGCCTGCATCCTTGCCTTAGAGCCTTTAGATATGTCCTGGAGAAGATATAGACCCTGTCAGACTCACCTCTTGCATTGTTGGTTACTCTGGGGGAATGGAAACTCAATACAAATAGAACAAGAGGTTCTCCTTGGCCAGATAATCCTGTCTACGTGCTCCCTTTAGGCCAATGAGACAGCCATGGGTTTCAGAATCTGGTTTCAACAGATTTTTAGGTGCTTTAAGGAGTAGCTGTGAGCACTCCTACCCCTCACTCCATGAACTTGCTCAGGTAATTTGTCCAAGGCCACACAGTTAGTAAGTGGAAGAGGGAGGATTAAAACCCAGTTGTCTAGTTCCCAACATCTGTGCACATGATCATTACACTAAATGAGACCTGTTAAAGCCTGAGACAAGTAACATCATGCATGAGAAAGTCCTGTGAAGGGCTCGCAGTCAGAAAAAGGTTATGAGACTGATTCCCCACCTTTCACTTTTAACCCAAATTTAGTAGAGCCTCTCACTCTCAGGAAAGAGCACTGGTTCCTCACTGTTGATGCATAGTTTTATGCTTCACACCCAGCAAAGCACAATTAGGGAAGTCAGTCTTATCTTAAGCTCAAGGAGACCACTTAAACATGGGCACATCTATCATTTATATCCCTCCTACTGAAGGGAATCCAGCAGGATGGAGGAACCCGTGAACCACTGGACTTTTATTGGAGAGGGAATCTGTTACTTGATGGAGATGGTTTCTCAGAACTGGGCACTTGGGCAAAGCTGCCTTGGGCAATGAAAAGGCTGGGCAACTTACCACCATGTTTCTGAGGCATTTGTTTTAGAGTAAGGGGTAAAGGTTGTTTCATATTCTCTTCCTTGACTTGGTACATTTATTGGACAAGGAGCTCTGTTCCAGGCTTTCTAGCTCCCTTTATACCTTCAATGGCATGAAAGAATGGTAGTTATAAAAACTTGTTTTATATTATCTGTATAATATATAATGATATGATATGTAATTTTATATTATATTATATACAGGGCCTGGCACAAATAATGCCCCTTTATTGCAAAATCATAAGCATGTAATTTTGTAATGTAACACTATCACGTTCAAGCATACCATATGACATTTTAGGTGAAATGTTCAAATTAACTATAAATTATTACACCCATATTATTACTTTACCAATCACACTCAAGCAGGAGTTACTTCTGCTGGATCCTGTATAATTTTACCTTTTATTATATATAAAATTATTCTATATTTTATAATTATATTTACACATTATCAATTAATTACACAGGGCATGGCAACAATAGGCTTACAGTTGTGAGTATGCAGAACAGTTTATTCTTGAATTGTTTATTAATTATTATATTATTTTCCATACAAACCACTGTAAACCTAGTTTTGCCACACCCTGTATTTATATAACATAATCATTTTATATTTTATTGTTTTATATATAATTCTTACAAATTTATAATCTACAAAACACTTGTAAATGACCCTTTTTTGAGGAAGCAATGGGAACTCATGTTCATGGTCTTGGTGTAGCATATTTGGACAGGTACTAACAATGACTATTGGTGATGCAACAGACAAGGGGCTAACGAAGTTAAAATAAATAAACTTGGAGAGGCGAGACAAAAAACTGTAGCTATGGGTCTAAAGTGTAGAGAAAGAGATAGTACCCAGCCTGCATTAGGTGGTAGTTACCATTTATGATGAAAAAGATTGTAAGTGTTTCTTATCAACTAGGTGTGGGCTCCGCGGAAGAGAGCCAACCTGGGGCCATTTCAAATTTTGCTCAGAAAGGTTAAGTGACCCTAACAGAGGGTTGGTTCACCTGATTCCCACTGCTGTGGGAGGAAACATAAGTGACTAGCTAGAGGTAAATGTTTTACCCACAGGACGGGCAGTTCAATGGGTGTAGTTCCAAAGTACCCATGAAACCACCCACGAGAAGAATAGTCAGCTTTGAACATCATCCAGATGTTCCAAGGCTTTAAATATTTGCTACAGCTAGAGGAAACCCATACCAGGGTACCTTAGTGTCAGTCAGGTAAAACATTTCCTGCCCCTTAGTTCTTTTTTTAAAATTATATTTTATTGATTATGCTATTACAGTCCCAATCTTTCCTCCTTTGCCCCCCTCCTCCCAGCACCCCCCACTCCTCAGGCAATCCCCACAGCATTGTTTATGTCCATGGGTCATACATAAAAGTTCTTTGGCTATTCCATTTCCTATACTGTACTTTACGTCCCATGGCTATTCTGTAACTACCTACTTGTACTTCTTAATCCCCTTACCTCTTCACCCACTCCCCTATATCCTCCTCCCATCTGGCAACCATCAAAAGACTCTCCGTATCCATGATTCTGTCTCTGTTCTTCCTGTTCTCTTGGTTTGCTTTTTAGATTCAATAGTTGATAGATATGTATTTTTTTGCCATTTTATTGTTCATAGTTTTGATCTTCTTCTTTTTCTTAAATAAGTCCCTTTAACATTTCATATAATAATGGTTTGGTCATGATAAACTTTAGTTTTTTTCTTGTCTGGGATGCTCCTTATCTTCCCTTCGATTCTAAATGATAGCTTTGCTGGGTAGAGCAATCTTGGCTGTAGGGCCTTGCTTTTCATCACTTTGAATATTTCTTGCCAATCTCTTCTAGCCTGCAAAGTTTCTTTTGAGAAATCAGCTGACAAGTACTTCCCTGTAGGTAACTAACTGCTTTTCTCTTGCTGCTTTTAAGGTTTTCTCTTTATTTATCTTTAACTTTTGGCATTTTAATTATGATGTGTCTTGGAGTGGGCTTCTTTGTATTCATCTTGTTTGGGACTCTCTGTGTTTTTTGGACTTGGATGTCTATTTCCTTCACCAAATTAGGGAAATTTTCTTTCATTATTGGTTTATTAGGTTTCCAATTTCTTGCTCTTTCTCTTCTCCTCTGGTACCCATATGATGCGAACATTAGACTTCTTGAAGTTGTCCCAGAGGCTGCTTACACTATCCTCATTTTTATGAATTCTTTTTTCTTGTTCTGATTGGTTGTTTTTGCTTCCTTATGTTCCAAATCATTGATTTGATTCTCACCTTCATCCACTTTACTATTGTTTCCCTGTAATTGTTCTTTATTTCAATTAGTGTATCCTTCATTTCTGGCTGGATCTTTTTTATGCTGTTGAGGTCCTCACCAAGTTCCTTGAGCATCCTTATAATCAGTGTTTTGAACTCTGCATTTGATAGATTGCTTATCTTCATTTTGTTTAGTTTTTTTCTGGAGTTTTTATCTCTTCTTTCATTTGGGCCATATTTCTTTGTCTCTTCATTTTGGCAGCCTCCCTGTGTTTGTTTCTATGTATTAGATAGAGCTGCTATGACTCCCTGTCTTGGTAGCGTGGCCTAATATAGTAGGTGTCCTGTAGAGTACAGTGGCACTGCCTCCCCTATCACTCAAATTGGGTACCCAAGGTATGCCCTTCATGTGGGCTAAGGACAGCCTCCTCCTGTAGTTGAGCCTTGATTGCTGTTGACAGGTCAATGGGAGGGATTTACCCAGGCCAGTCAGCTTCAAGGACTGGCTGTGACCTCTGACCACCAACCTCTGCCCTCCATAGAGAATCAGCTGTGCAGGGTGGTATGGTGGTGCTCTAATGTGGTCTGTAGCTGTCCACTGGTGTGCAGGCTCTGGGGTTTCCTGGGTGGTGTAGGCCGAGGTCAGCCTCCACCTGTATTCTGCCTAGGACCACCTTGTGTGAGCTATAAAGCAATTAGAGTTGGCTGCAACTTATGTAGGGCTTAGAGATTCCCAGGCAAAGCCAAGCTGTGAATCTAGGCTAGCTGCTGCTAGAGTTGGGCCTAGAGCTACTTGGCAAGAAGTATTGGGGCTGGGGGCTCATTAAGCAGACTGTTGCTTGTTTGAGAGGATTTAGGAAGTTGTAAAGCATTAGCTAAGACCAGCCATTCATATGGTAAAGTCACTGTTAATGGCTTGGGTAGGCCTGCAAATTGCGTGGGATGAAGTCTCAGAGATCTCCAGGGTAGGGCAAACAGTGTTAGCCAGGTTGATGGAGTCTCAGATGTGGCACCCACCTGCAAGCTCTGTGACTCATTTGGGGGAGGGCTCAGAAAAGGAATAATGGCCTCTGCCCACCTTTCTGTCTGGCAGAAAGCTGTCCCCCAGCTCTCGCCTTGATGCCAGACACTGCAGCTCCTCCCTGTATGCCACTGGTGCCTTTCAAGCTGCTACCCTGTTGCTGGAGCTTAGAGGAAGTGAGTCTGACTAAGTCTATGTGTGGGTTCTTTAAGAGGAACTCCTCGGGACTATGGAAGTTTTCTTCCACTAGCTCAATTCCCACTGGATTTTGCAGCCAAAAGTTACCAGCACTTATTTTCCTGGCACCCTGGGCTGAGAGGCCTGGTGTCGGGCTGGGACTCCTCACTCCCGAGATATCCCTCCTGAGTTTTTACCCACCACATACGGATGTGGGCCCAGCCTGTTCCACGCCTCCACCTCTCTGCCCAGTCTGAATGGATATGGTTTCTTTAATTGCGTAGTTGTCAGACTTCCATTGAATTCGATTTCTGATGGTTCTGAGTGATGGCTGTTCTACAGTTTAGTTGTAATTTTGTTGTTGTTGTGTGAGGTGTGTTGTGTTTACCTTGCTGCCTTCTTGACAGGAAGTCCTCTTCCCCTTAGTTCCTATCCATGTCTTTGTTTTTACTCTGAAGAATCGAGAGGCAGCCTCTTGGTGATTGGGGAAGGAGTAGAAGCACCAAGTAGGAAAATAGAAATAAAACTAACTAATCCCTCCATCACTGCAAGCATTTTTTCAGAGGGAGAAACTTTAACTTTAAATGAAATTTGGAATTTTGACTTTTACATTTAAATTACTGAATATTTTGGCTAATAAAACAAGACGATTCATACAACTAGATGTCATCAGATGACTTTGATATCTAGGAGTGTCCTGGTTTGGCTTTCTCCCAAGGGGAGGACCAGTTGCTTAGTATGAGTAATGAGGATGAAAGGGAAAATTGTTTTTGAATGCATTCTATGAGTCCACTGATTCAAATTGCCTCTCATAGTGTTTTGAATTGTACTTTTCTGTTATTTGCAACCAAAAGAGTTCTAAATACCACACCAAATATTCTATGGATAGATTAAACAGCAATATACACAAAAATGAATTTCCTAAAGTAATATCTTATTTCAAATTCTAGCTCTCTCAGCCTACTGGAAAGGACATTTAATAGTCAGAAGAAATATATACAAATGTCGAGAATGGCTTGCTAAGGGTAATTTTCAGGGGGTTTTGTGGGGAATCACACTTTCTCAGGAAAATGTTCAATATCAGTCTTTTTTCCCCCCTTCCTAGCCAGAAGCTGTATTCCTGTTAATGGAGCTGTGGTACTAATGCTTCTCTTTGCATTTGGACTCCTGGGATACTTCTTGATGCTGGTTTCCAGTTCATAATTTTATACGTATATTTCCCAATCACAATATCTCTGCATTTTGAACAAATACTTAAAATTTGCTTTTTGCATTTATAATTTAAACAGTTGACCAGCCTAAGTCTGATGAGAATTTAATTGAGGCCAAATATTTGCTGCTTTTAGCATGCCTAATAATTTCCATCTTTGGCTTACTTGAATAATCATAAGTATTAGCATTTTATTTTTCTGCTTTCCACTCATTTTTATAAAGTAGTTTCAGACAAAATAGTCACATCATTGCGTCAATCAGTAAT
>VMDR010010169.1:0-31450 GCA_007922815.1 Macrotus californicus | reverse complement strand
CCGAGAGGGAACAATGGCGGCCGCTCCGCTCCCTGCCGGTTACCAGTCACTTTCCGCACTACTCACAGTCCAACGGGGCCCCTCTGGTGCAGGCTCCGGTGCTGATCCCCGGTGGGAGGGCTGTGCACGCTCCAGGACCCTGTGGGTCTCTCCAACGAGCTCTCCCGTGAGGCCGGGAGTTTCTCCCGCTGCCGCCGCCCCAACCCCCACAGGAGTTTTCAATCAGAGGCTTTGAGGCTTCACCTCCCGGCGCCGGAACTCTGGGCCGCGGGGTCCGTCCCGCTCCGGAGCCGTTCCTCCCCGTTTATCCTCACGAGGGAGTGGGACGCCCGGGCCGCAGCCGCCACCTCTCCCGGCCAGCCGCGCCTTTCCCGGATCCGCCAGCTGCCGCCCCGCCACGCGAGACAATTTGTATTTTTGATCTTATTTTTCTTTGAGAAGTCCCTTTAACATTTCACATAATAAGGGCTTAGTGATGATGAGCTCCTTTAACTTGACCTTATCTGGGAAGCTATTTGTCTGCCCTTCCATTCTACATGATAGCTTTGCTGGATAGAGTAATCTTGGATGTAGGTCCTTGCCCTTCATGACATTGAATATTTCTTTCCAGCCCCTTCTTGCCTACAAGGTTTCTTTTGAGAAATCAGCTGATAGTCTGATGGGAACTCCTTTGTAGGTAATTTTCTCCTTTTCTCTTGACGCGTTTAGGTTTCTCTCCTTATCTTTAATCTTGGATAATGTAATTATGACGTGCCTTGGTGTGTACTTCCTTGAGTCCAACTTCTTTGGGACTCTCTGGGCTTCCTGGACTTCCTGGAAGTCTATTTCTTTTGCCAGATTGGGGAATTTCTCCTTTATTATGTTTTCAAATAAGTTTTCAATTTCCTGCTCTTCCTCTTTTCCTTCTGGAATTTCTATGATTCAGATATTGGAAAGTTTAAAGCTGTCCTGGAGGTTCCTAAGCCTCTCCTCATTATTTTGAATTCTTGTTTCTTCATTCTGTTCTGGTTGAATGTTTATTTCTTCCTTCTATTCCAAACTGTTGATTTGAGTCCCAGTTTCCTTCTCATCACTGTTGGTTCCTTGTGCATTTTCCTTTATTTCACTTTTCATAGCCTTCACTTTTTCCTCTATTTTGCGACCATACTCAACCATTTCTGTGAGCATCCTGATTACCAGTGTTTTGAACTGTGCATCTGATAGGTTGGCTATCTCTTCATCACTTAGTTTTTTCTGGAGCTTTGATCTGTTCATTCATTTGAGCCATGTTTTTTTTGTTTCAGCATGCCTGTTACATAGGAGGGGATGGAGCCCTAGATATTCACCAGGGTGGGGCAATGCACGTGGCTGTGTTGTGGTGCTGAATGTAGGGGTGGGGTCTGAGAGGAACAATGCCACTTGTTCAGCTCTCGACGGCTTTCAGTCACTTCCTCTGCTACTCACAAGCAAATTGGGCCCTTCTGGTGCTGATTCCTGGGTGGGTGGGTTTTGTGTACATTCTAGGACCCTGTGGGTCTCTCCAATGAACTCTCCTGTGAGGCTGAGAGCTTCTCCTACTGCCTCAACCCCCACAGGTTTTTTCAGTCAGAGGTTTTGAGGCTTTATTTCCCCATGCCAGAGGTGGAGATGTAGATAGATACACTTTGCCTCCTTGCACAACCAAAAGAAGGACAAGAACAAATTTAAAAACAAAAAGTAACTAGAACTGCCAGAAAAAATGAACTGTATGGAATTCCGACAACCAAGGAGTTAAAGAAGAAACACTCATCCAGACCGGTAGGAGGGGTGGAGACAGGCAGTTGGGGTGGAGAGGGTGCGTGGCAAGGCAGCGGCTGGAAGGCCAGGTAGATGAGGCAGCAGCTGGCAGAGCAGGAGGTCCCACATTTCCAGATAAACCAGGAGGAAAACTAGGGAGCAAGACAGACCACACAAGACAGTGTTTCTTAGGGTGAATGTTTCCAGCATTTAATTAGGTAAGAGTGAACCTCCCCCATGGTAATGTGCACATTTTGATCAATTAATGCATGGTCCTGGGAGACTCCCAAATATGAGAAAAGGAGGGGGGGTCTTATGGAATTAGCTACCTAAATTCAAATTCCAGAGACACCCTATACTAGCTGGAATACCACTGTCAAATTACTTAATGTTTTTAAGCCTCAGTTTGCTCAACTGTAAAATGGGGTAATAATAGTACCCATCTTCCCATATTAGTTTGATGATTAAATGGCTTAATGCTTACAAATTAGCAGGCAAACATTAAGGAACCAATAAATATTGACTATTATTATGATGCAGTACTTGAGTCCTCTGACATTTCTTTCTGCAGCCTCAGAATAGCAAGTCTTAGAGTCTTAAAATATTAATTGATGAAGTATTGAAAAATGGCTGCTTTCTTAGCACTCTGAAGGGACTTGGCTGTGACACCAAAGTGGGTCAAGTAGTTTATTTTTCCTCTTTATTTTCCTTCATTATTTCTAGTAAGGAGATTTTGTATGTTCGAGAAACTGGTGAACTTTCTGAGAGTCTGAACATAAATAAATTATGATGGTCACAGTGATTATCAGCCTGCTCTGGACCCTTTGCCAGAACCCAGCCAATGCTCCTGTGGGAATTGTACAGTCATTAGAAACAAAGATGTAACTAACATCCAAAACAGGCAGGGAGACAAGTCGTCAAACTTTGTGATCTACAAATGACCGAGAGGCTGCAATCACTGAAGAGAGCATGAACACTATGAAAGCTGAATGCACCTGACTTGTCCTTTACTTTGATTTAATGAGAGCCTGGCTTGAAGCTCATGGATGGTGATGAGGATGCAGTGGCTGAGAGCACCTCTAAAATGAGGTCGCTCTTCCAGTTTAGATGTGATTTCCAAATGAGATGTTTCCTGGGGCCCTCTTAACGTTGCTGTATAGTCAGTGATCCATCAACAAATATGTACTGAGCATCTACAGTGTTAGTGTTAGTTCAGGGGAGCCAGTAATGAACAAGACAGACCAGCGCCTGGCCTTAGGGGACTAACATGCTAATGGTGGAGACGAATAAATGAGCGATTATAACAGGAGGAGAAGTAATATAACTTTAAGAGAACCCAGTCTAATTAATAATGTCCAAAGGCAGTCTATGGGCTACTAGTCAAGGATTTAATAAGAATCGAGAATGGATACCATTTCTACCTCTACTGCCATTGCCTTAGTCTAGACTTTCACCATTTTGTGCCAAGATTTTTGTAAGAGGGTCTCTCAACTGTGCACAAATAGCACATTCCTCTCCTCAAAAGGCCATTTTTATCACATCAGATCCCTGTAGAAAAATCTTCCAGGACTTTATATACTAATAAGGTTAAGCTTGAATTCTTTAGCCTGGATCTTAAAACTTAAGTTCAAATTTACAAGTAGATAAGAACAGTAGGGGTAGGGGAGAGGATTCATCACACAAGTTTGTTGCAGAGAGCTATTGAGGAAGAAATAATACCCAAAGAGACAAGTAGACTCAGCGACCTTCTTTCTCATTCTGTCCTCCTGGTGAGTTCTGGGCACCCCCTGAGCTTGTGCACCGGCCCCTGAGAGCCTGGAGGGACCCAGGCCATACAAGGTGTCCCAGTCCTGATGCTGGCTGGATGCTTCTTCATCTCAACATTCACACATGAATATCAAAATTACAACACATCCTGTATATCAGTTATAAGCAATAATGATGGCTCCAATTAATAAATGTCATCCAGGGATTGAAATCATCACTAATCCTAAGGAAGCAATGAAAAGATATTTTAACCAGAGTAGACCAAATTTATCCTAAGCAGGACAAATTATAACTCCCCAATTCCAATGACTTTTCTACATTTTCTGTCAATTCTCCAAACTTTACTGTGGACTATTACAGCATTTCTCACCTTGCACTTTAAAGGTCTGTCTCCTTGCTATCTCTCTGGTATATCAGACTATCGAGTCTTCCTCAGGAATCATCTTTTATTCATCTTTTAAACAAAACACCTGCCATAAAGCCTGGTACACAATAGGCACTCAATAAATGGTAAGTGAATTCTGTTCCATTGCTTACAAAGCCGTTCCTGAGAATCTTAGGTCACCATAATTTGTCTTTCCTCTAAAGTTTTGAGGCAGTGATCTGTCCTATTCACTTTTTTTCATTTTTACAACTTTTAAATGAGTTTTAAAAGTTCATTAGAATATTCTCTGTTCACCAGAAAAATATATATAAATGCTATTATTGCCAAAGCTAGCCCATCTATCTTATTTTTAAATCTCATGTTCAACTCAGCCAACACTTATTGAACACTTGCTAGGGTTGAGCTCTGGAATAGACACTGGAAATGAAACAATGAGTAGGTCCTGTCCTCAAGAAGCTTACTATCCAAGAGAGCAGGTTAATGATGAGCATAGTGTGGCAAGTAGCTGGCACAGAGGAGGGAGTCCTCACTCTGGTGGAGGACACGAAGGCTTCAGGGAAAGCAAACTGGAGACCACCCAGGTGGTAAGATTGGGAGGGAAGGAATTCCAGCACAGGCAAGAGATTCACAGGAAGGCTGAGGTGCTGCTGTGAAGTCTGGAAGGCTGGGAAGGTGCCTGTCAGGACCCTGGGGGAACTGAGATGAGCTGCCAGCGAGTGAGGGGACTATCAAAGAGAGCCTTTAAGGCACTGTAGGGACTTGGACTTTATTCTATAGGTGATGGAAGGGGCCAGGAGGAAGCTTTGGGCAGAGAAATGCTCAGATGACTCCAGTCTGGTTGCAGACTGAGGCATGGGTCAGGGATGCGGCAGCCAGAGGAGAGGGCTTGGCAGAAGTCTGCTGTGTAGTCCAGATGAGAAATAGTAAAAAATGGAACCAAGGCAGCCCCAGCTTCCCTAGGCCTATCCTGCCTGGTGGGACTGCCTTTTCCTACACTTTCATGTACCCATATTCTCCAAAAGAATGGGCAGTGGGTAGTAGGATCCAGTGACATTGAGGGTGTTTGAGTTGGCATGTACACATGGGCATTTGCCAGTCTGGTGTTTATTAGTGGAAACCACTCCAGGGTCTTATCTCTAGCTAATGCTCTAAGCCCCTTGAGGGTAAACTCTGAGTCTTACACATCTATCACTACCCCATGCTAGCATAGAGGCCTACATATGTCTGAGCCAATGAAGATTCATGAATTCAGACGTATTCGTTAACCCATACACTTTGTTTATATTATATACTTTTGAGGGGAACTTCAGTATCAAGTGAACATTTTGTTCACTGCTGACTTGTCTTATAAACACAAACATTAATGAAAAGCTCACAGCATTAACAATTCTGGTCTAACAGATGACATGGCATGAAAGCATGGCATGTAGTACAGCCTGGACTGCTCATGAGCCTCACCATGGCCCTCATTCAATCCCAGCACAGGTGTAGTTAATTTCTTCAAGATACAGAGGAGGCCTCTGGCTTCCCTCTACCCAAGTAACAGCTCCTATAAACCTTCCAACAAGCAACAGTCAAGTTCAATAATCAAACATAGCCATTGATCACAGGATGTTTTTTCCATTTTTAATTCAGTGAGAGGAGCATTCCCCAATATACTATATAGGATTCATAGTCACCAGAGATTTCAAAATGGCAAGTCAAACTGAAAATCATTGACTCTTTCTTTGAGGATTTAGGAAGTGCTTTGGGATCCTGCTGCACCCCTCCCCACCACCCCACCGCCCTTCCCCCCTGCCAGAACCCTCATTCAGAGCCCAGTTTTCACTGTTCTGTGGGAGGGTGTGGCACACCTACCTTTACCTTCCCTACAAATCCTGCACTGAAAGCTCCGTGAGAGCAGCATTTCATGGGCATTGAACAGAACTCACAGTTATTCATTTAACCAACATTTATTGACCAACAATGTGTTTTAGGCACCAACGTGCAAACCAGAAAAATAATGGAAAAGGTCAAATAGCCCTGGATTAACTTTAGGTCCCCCTCTGTAGCCAGGGGTTAGTTGCTCAACCTTTTTGAGCCTCAGTTACTTATCTGTAAAATGGGGACAGTAAAACCCCCTTTGTGGGTTGTGATTAGGACTAATGAAGGGTCACACCCCACTCACAGGTATTCACAAAATTCTCTTCCCCTTTCTTGCAGGCATCCTAAAATCTACAAGTGAATACCAACATCAAATAACTAGAAAATTGCCTAAAAACAGAGTATATGTTGCATTAATTTATAGCAAACTGCTTAACATCAAATAAGGGAGCCTGCAGCTACCTGGGGAGGAACTGCTCAGAAACTCAAGGTAATTTTTCAAAAATCCATTCTAAACCAGTGTTGACATAAATTCATCTTTATCTGAGATTTAGCTTTAAAAAAATTGTATTATTAAAAGTAAATTAAATACCACATATGACAAGGCATTGGAGGTGGTTAGGGAGCAATTTCACAGTTGATGACTCAAGCCTTCCTGTCTGATGAAAATTCACATTTCCCCAGGGGTGGAGGAGCAAAGTCTCAGGAATTGGAGAGGAGATGAGGACACAGGCAATGTGACCTGATTGGAGAAGGTGAGACCTTGGGCTTGGGACTCATACATGCAGGATAGCTGTCATTTTCTGAGCCTTCAATTGGCCAAGTAAACAGATACTCTGGGTTACAGAAACTGGGTCAGGACATGTGGGTTATCCTCCCACATTTGCAATCATGCAGGTAACTCAGATCTGGAGGTGCAGGTGGTTATGTGGCTCCCCAGGATTCAGGGATCCTCCCTCCTATTCCCCCACCATGTTGTAGTCTCCTTCACCACTACCACCTGTTCCTGTCACTTCCCCTCTGGTGTCTTTTGGGATCATTATTGAATATATGTCATGCTTTGTAGAGTATGTCAGAGACGCAGCTTCTGATTCTCAGCAGGGGACGGATGTGTAGCTACTTTTCCAGCAGCAGGAAAAATTGCGGCTGAGCTTTCCACATGCTCCATCCATAGGGTCAACTTGGCAGAAACAGAGCCTGGGGCCCTCCTGGGTTTTCAGTGGGAGACTGAACATTAGACTTGGTCATCCAAGGAACAGAGTCGAGGTGGGCTGTGCTTCAGGCATTCAAAGAAGAGAGCCAAAAACCAAAAGTCTGGGACAGAGAGGATTAGAAACCAGAAGGGGCTGGCTTGGAGCCAGGGGAGGACACAACAAAAGTCAAGTTGGTAATGAGAAGGAACCAAATCACTCAGGAGACATCAGACCGGAGCAGCTTTGACAAATCGGACAAATCACTGTTGACCTAGCTGCAAGGGCTTTCCCTTTAGTGGCATCTTAAAGGCACTGAGCAGCTCCCAGCATGCCCACAGGAGGTAAGCCAGGCTTAGTGAGGCAGTCTGCATCTGTGGCTCTGAGCAATCCCACCTGGCCCTCAGCAACAGGCTTAACAGTCTTCCAGGGCTTAGGGCTTTCCAATTCACAAAGCATTTCACATACACTGTAATATCAGAGCCTTGAGAAAAACCATTGTTAGTCCTCATTTTATAGCTGGGAGATAATGAAAATAAGAGACTTCCCCAAGGTCATTAGCTTTTCAGTTGTAGAGCCTGGTGTTGGACGTACTCCTTCCTCTATATCCCATCATGAGTCTATGACCTTGGCTGTATTCACACCATGTTCCATTCCATCTGTGTGGAAAGATGAAACTATTCCTTACTCTTGCTTCACCAGATGAATGACATTTTTGCTGGGTGCTGGCCTAATAACAAGCTGTTACCCTATTTCTGATCTCACCTGTCCTGCCCAGACATGAATGCCCACAGTCTCCCCAAAGACAAAGTATAACCCATTTTGGCCACTCACCATCCATCCACCAATAGACACAAGTAGTGACCCTTCCCGTGTTGTCCCATATATCCAAACTTCATTTTCTTTACTCTCTTTGACTGTTCTTTACACAGCTGCTCATTTCCTGTGCAGTATCACCTGGCTGTTAGAGGAATCATGGCATGAGTTTTAACAGCTCGCCCATTATTGGATAATCACCCGTATGAAATCTCAACAAATATAGGTAGCAATCAATCTGCCATTAAGTAATATAAAGCAACAAGTCCCATTAAATTCAGTGTTGCAACGGACATGGTTGGTTGGCTAAATATCAGTGCCATTTATAGGTACATCCTTCTTGGGGTTGTCCTGGACTTGAAAATATTTTTCATTAACTAGCTGGTATTTATCAGAAATTAATTGTTTGCTATGCATCATCAATTTCATCCCCTAGAAGTAGGACCCGCAGCTGCCTTGGAACAGCTGTGTGCATGGAGGAGCTTTCTGGTGGTTCTCTGAATCACGTCACGTTCCCTTTCGTCCCTTACTCCCTGATTCTCATCTCACCTCTACATCTTCCTACCTAGCATTTAATGAGGCTTCCTCTAATCAGGATGTATTTTTGCAAGCTCTTGCTTAATTTCTGTCTTTGGAATTGGCTGATATCCCAAAGCATTTTATTTGCTAATGTCCAGCTGGACATGGGTACAGCAGAATGAGAGAATCGGAATCATAGAGGAGTGGAGGAGTAAGGGCTGATATGATTCCGAACAAGGCAGTTTCTCCTGCAGCATCAGAGCTTCATTTACAGAAGGATAAAAGCATTTGCCACCAACCTGCCACATCTGTATTAGTCAAGAGTCCTTTAACTACACTGACAGAAACCCACTCAGAAAATAATTGAAGCAGATAAATGACATTTATTGCCTCATTTCAGTGAGTCCAAGGGAATTTGGGCACGGCTGGACCCAGGGATTCAAACAAAATCATCAGGACCCTCTCTCTGTTTATCTCTGTTAGTTTCCTAGGGCTGCTCTAATAAAGTACCATCAACTCAGTGGCTTGAAACAACAGAAATTTTGGGACAATGGTGTGAATATACTTAATGCCATTTAAAAGTGGTTAGAATAGTAACATTTATGTTATGCATATTTTACTGCAATTAAAAACAAACATCCAGGAATTTATTGTCTCACAGTTCTAGAGGCTAGCAGTCCAAAATCAAGGTCCTGTTGAACCATGCTCTCTCTGGAGGCTCTAGGGGGATCCTTTCTTGCCTCTTCCAGCTTCTGTGTTGCCAGCAGTCCTTGGCCTTCCTCGGCTTATAGACACATCACTCCAAGCTCTGTTTCCATTGTCATATGGTATACTTCTGTGTGTATCTATTCATTTCTTCCTATAAGGACACCTATAGGTCCTATAAGGACTTCCTATAAGTCACTAGAGACCACTCTAATCAGTGTGAACTCATCTTAACTATTTACATATGCAGCAGCCCTATTTCCAAATAAGGTTATTCCAGGTAGATGTGCATTTTGGGGTATCACTATTCGTTGGGTACAATCTCTTAGCCATCTACTTGTTTTCTTCATTTTCTTTCAGGCTCCATAGTGGCTACAGTATAACTGGAAGAAACCCCACGTAATTCCAGAAAAAGGTAAAAATCTCTGCCATCCTCCAGCACTATAACTGGACACTGATTAGGTCTGCTTAGATCAGGTGTTCTGTTCTGGACCAATCACAGTCCAAGGTGATGGGCAATTCAGAACCCCCTGAGGCAGGGCAGGCAGGGCAGGCAGGGCCCTGTGACTAACACGCAGCTTTTCCAGAACCCATGGAGACACAGGACAGGCACAAAGAGCAGGTGTCTCCCACATTACTCCTATTTTTATGTTACTTTTCATAACCATAGCTATGTTTCTGTTATTAAAGAAAAGGACCTATAATGTTTAAAGTACTATTTCTACCTACAGAAACTTGATTAACTAAACATGATGGCTTTGACTTAGAAGGCATTAAATTAGGAGTTTCTTGAGCACTAGGCATAAAGATATATGTTTGGAAGAGCAATGGATTTATAGTAAGACTATAACTTATGAAAATCCCCACTTCCTTCTCATTCACATGATTAAGTCAGAAATTAAGAGGAGGAACACTTAGATAACACCACAAGGTGACAGGTAGCATTCAGGTGTATTCCGAGCATGAGTATACTTTGTTCAACAAAGACCAAAGCAGAGTTCAACATATCCACCCCTGACCTCCACCGGGCTGAATCCCATTTTGCAGCTTTTCTGTTCTCATTAAGGAGTCAGCAGACTCATCCACAGAAGTGGCACCTCCAACCCAGACTTGCCAGAAAAAACTCAGTCACAATTGGATCTACCCAACACCTTCTCAAAACACCCCCCTTCTTATTTCTGAGGTGTAAGTAGGGGAATGAACCATTATTCCCCTTTCCTAAAGGGCAAGGTCAAAGTCTTTACTGGAAGAGATTCTGTCATTCAGAGATGGGAAAGTAAATAGATTTCATCCCCTCCAAGGTGACATTTTGGGGCACAGGCTAGCAATGTTCTCTGGCAACTTGCACTTGGAATGACTTCTAAATGCTTCCTTATCTCAATGAAAAGATTTATCTGGACAGGCGCGCCTGCTGTCATTTCATTAATTTGCTTGGTCAGCAAATGGAGAGCACTGGCCCGTTGGTTACATCTGGCAGGACTTGTGCATCCTCTGTGGGCGTCCATTTGCCTGGCCCTGCTTATGCATCCGTTAACAACCTGCTTTTCCAGAACCCTGATGTGTGAATGATGGTTTGGACTTAAGCACCGCACGAATACTTAGAGACTCCATTCCCTGCCCCTGCCTCACCTCCCATAACAGGAAGAAGGTTATGAAATGGTTTTTTCTTGCTTCATCTGAATAAGCAGTGGTTTTGACAGTTCCCAAACTAATATAGGGACAAGCTCCTCAGCAGTAATGAAGTAACTGGCAGGCACAATTCCTTCAGCAGTCCCCAGCCCAGATGGTCTCAAACTGTGGTGTCTGAGACACCCAGAGAGACCTGGAAGTCCCACTAACTAGAGACAGAGGTCTGAAAGCAAGAAAAGGGGGAAAGGAGATGGAAAGATCAGGAAGGAAATAAAGATCACTAATATTGCCAGGGAGTGAAGGAAAGAAAAACTGCCACTCTCAGTATAGGGAACAGGGGGACCCACTTGCCCCAGTCTGCCAGGAACTTGCCCAGTTCTAAAACTGAAAGTCCCACATCCAGGAACACCCTCACTCCTGGACAAACCAGGATAGTTGGTCACCCTCTACAGATATAACATGGGCTTTAATTATTCAGAGTGGTGGGGAACAGCCTGAAATGCAGTCTGGCATGACTTTGTGGCTGAATACATTTAAAACATGAAAATTGTCACTTTTGACTCTGTGGCCTTGGTCCCAAGAAGCAGACACGAGCATGCCTGCAAAGAGAGGGCTTGGTCTGCAAAGGTTTGTCAGACAGAGACACCCGCATTCCCAGGAAGTGGCCCTGCATGGCCCCCAGCCCAGGTCTGGCTTCTGCACCTTCTTATTCATCACTCCTCCTAGGACTGGGCATCTCATGTTACCACTGTGCCTTCTAACCCCTCTGTGCCTCAGGACTGGGCTCAGGACCTTGCCCACTCCTTCACTATCTACTGGTCCTTGACCTTGGCCTCCTGGCCAGACATTGACTGCTGACCTTGGGCCGGCAACACTCAGCCCAGTGTACAAAGGATGTCTGTTCTGCCAACAAAAAAGCTCTCATGTGGTTTTGCATGTTCCTCCCTGTCTAGCTTGCAAACGTGGAATAGACCATATATCAAGATAATTTCTCAGGGGAAAAAGCAGCACATAGGTCTTTGTTTTCCTGCAATGCCTTTTTCTTAATGGCACACAGATTCACACAATCATCAACTTATTTTTTTAATATTTATTGAGAAATCAGCACATCCCAGGTGCTAATATAGGCACTTGGGATACAGCAGAGACAAGATAGGCAAGGCCTTTGCTCATGGAGCTTAGGTCTTAGAGAGGAAGAGAAAGATAATAAATGAGAACATGAACAACTGAACAATAACATTTCAGAAAGTAATAAGCACTGTGAAGATAATAACAAGAGGGTATGACCTTCCTGGGGAGGGGACTTGGCTCACCTTACCGTTAGGGACCTTCCTACCCCAAGGACATAGTCTAACTATTCCTCAAAGAACCTGCATTACCCACTGCTGGCCAGGATCCATGAGACTTACGGACTGTCCAGGGATTGCTTCAGTTTCTCCACAGCCACTGTTTCTGTTTTGCCTCCCTTCCCCCTCCCATTGCCATTTGTGTAAACCACTAATCAAAGTGGCTGGGGCTTTAGGGACTGAGCATCTCTTGGTGAACTCCCTTCTGGCCACACACTGGGTCAAAACCGGTCTCTGGAGGCCACGAAGCCTGCAATTTGAAGCATGAGCCTTGGTATCAGCCAGCCTGAATTCCCTTCCTTCAACCTTATATGTCTTGCTAACTGGAATTGAGCCTTCAAAACCTGACTCAAGCATCTCCACTTGAAGACACCCCCTGCCCGCACCTCGCCCCCCAACAGCAACATGAGACCCCAGGAGCAAGATCCTATGAATGCCAAGTGGGCATGGTCAGTCTTATTAATGTTTTTAATGAGCAGACTGTCTGAGGCATAGATAGGACTCAATAAGCATTTATTGAACTCATGCATGAATAAATGAACAAATCTGGAGCTCAGCAGGCAAGCCCGGATCTGATAAACCTGGTCCCCCAGCTCAATGCATAGCCCAGAAGTCCACAATGAAAGGCAAAGTAAACTTACTTTTCCACAAGTCACATTATGCACAATCAAAAAGTTGGAAAAGCATCTCTTGGGTGGTTCAGATTGGCTCTCCCAGAAGCAAAAAGCAAAATTGTTTTCATCAAAACCACACAAAACCCCCCTCAGTGGACTGCTTTGGAGCATCTATTGATCTTTAAGAAAAGTATAATTTAACAAAAGTGCTGTTTGCAGCTCCTTGTCTTTTCCCCTGAATTCCCTCAATGTATTTCCAGCTGTAATGTGTACGCCCCAGTGACGGTAAAACGCCTAGCTCACCGCTGGGTTGTTGGGAGAAAGCTGTCTTCATAGCTCTCTCTGGACAAGAAGTTAATCTCCGACAGACTGGAATTAAAAGTCTTCCAGGCAGCTCAGATCTCCCTGGCTCTGCTGGGTGGAGGCAGCAGAGAAGGTTAACTCTGATGAGCCCTGACTCAAGGCCAAGGTCTTTTGGCATCTCCTGTGGGCTGCTGCCTGCAGAGCAGAGAAGGGGCTTTTCAAAGCTGGTTGAGGAATAATGAAATGTCAGAAAGTCAACTCTTGCTAAATGCTTTTTTGTGGATAATAAGAAATCATCACAAATCTCTGGTATTGAAGAATTGCTATTCCCTTTCAGAAAACTTCTCTCATTGATCTTGGCCAGGGAACACTAAGAGAAGGTCATCATCCAGGTTCCAGTTTGCTGAAAGGTAACCGCTCTCTGCTCTTCATGGTTAGGGAAATTTTTATTCTGCCTCACCCCCATTCTGGTTAAGAGCAAGACGGCTCCAAAATGATGATAAGAGCATTCGACTTGCTGGACAGGCTGGGACAAGTCACGGACATTAAGAGTCTTTATTTTCAGTGGAACCCAGTGTGGTTGTGAGGTGCAGCTATGAAGTTGTGTGTCAACATGCTTTGTAAACTGTAAAGCACTGTACAAATATGAGAAATTATTATTGGCCACCATAAATTACTAATTTTGAAGAAAATTATGCTGAATATCATTTAATGTCTGACAAAACATTTGAGAACATCCCAGTGGCTCAGTGGTATATAATTCTGAACTTTGCTTATTGTAGTCATAGGCCGACTTCATAAACTCCTGAATCTGTAGTCAGATTGCGTGGATGTGGTAACAGTAGATCTCACCACATGATGGCACCATTGGTGACATTTCTTTGCCTTGATGCCTTAAAACAACCCTGCCACTTGAGTGGCCCAGGTCAAGAGCACAAAGGGAGGCTCTCCTGCCACATGTTTAATTATTTAAAAGTTAAATCAATCTAACACACAAAGCAAATAAAATCTGTTTTCTATCTTGAAGAGCATACCTTCCTAACGAGATGGAAGGCCAAGTGCAGATTTAGAACTCTGAGACCCTCAGAGTTCTGAGCAGAAGCAGGGTGGTGCAGGAAGATTGGCACCCAGGCTCCTTCTGAAAAGGCCTTGCGTGTGTTGCTTCCAAACTGCATTCCCACTCCTGCACCCCTTGGCCTTGGACCACCCTCAGAGGGCAGGCCAGAGGAGAGGCACCTGTATGCTCTGGAGGGAGGCTCAGGATTGTTGGGCAGGCACATGCAAGGCCCTGGGCATCCACAGAATGGTCTAGAACAGAGGTCAGCAGGCTTTTCTGTAAAAGGTCAGATGGTAAATATTTTAGGTTTTGTGGGTAATGTGGTCTCTGTCACAACTGTTCAACTTTGCTATTGCATTCCAAAGCGGCCATAGACAATACATAAGCGAGCGGCTGTGGCCGTGTTGCAATGAGACCTCATTTACGAAAGTAGGCAACAAGTCAGCTTTGGCCCGCAGGCCATCGTCTGCACGCATCTGGTCTCGGAGCTGGGGTGGTGTTGCCAAATAAACCACAAGACATTGGTCAAATTTCAATTCCAGATAAGCAGTGAGGAATTTTTTAGTGTGAGTATGTTCCAAATATTGCATGGATACACTAAAACTGTGAGTGGCTATTTGTCTGAAACTCAAATTTAACTGTGTGTCGTGTATGTTTATTGGCTAAGTCTGGCCACTCCAGCTGGGGTGGCAGCTCTGTCCAGGACTATCTCCTTGGCCCCGTGGGCTCCTGGCCCCACAGTGCGGGTCGAGCTGGGGGAGGCCGAGGGAGGCCGAGGGAGGCCTGTGCAGCACAGGCCCTCGGTCACTCTTGCCCGGGTCTCTGGGGAGTGCCAGTTTTTTAAATGACAGTTTTTATGCTCTCAAAGAGGAGATAGAATGTCTGTTTTGCAATTTAAATATCTGATCTTGTATAGTTTGGACATTTATTTATTAAACAAATATTTATTGATCAAGTTCCTGGTATGTGCTAGGTACTGGGGTATACACATGGTACCCCCCCCCCAAAAGACTTAATTAATCCCTGTCTTCATGGGGCTTATACAGGAGGAGACGTGACACTCGTTCACATACACATAAACAGATCACTGCAAATTGGGAGACTTAGGAAGATAAGAATGACAAGAGAGATAAGGAAATTTGGAGGCAAGGCACATAGGAACAGTAATGTTTGGTCTGAGATATAAAGAGAAGGTTCCCGGCAGAGGCAAGTGACTAAGTGAAGACCTTGAGTTGACACCTGAGAGAGGGGCTAAGGTGCAGTGAGAGGGAGCAAAGCAGGGGTGAGAAAGGAGGGGCAGGGGCCTGGTGGGACAGGCTTTGCTGCTGGGGGCCCTGGGAGCAGCTTGTGATTCCTTTCCACTTCGAGTGCAGCAGGAAGCTGCGCGGCTTTCACACAGAGGGAATATGATTCACTTCTCATTTTCAAGAGCTCATGCATGTCTCTCCCTGTGGAGAATGAGGGCAAGAGGAAGGAGAGGACTTAGTGTGCAGGCCCCTGCAGCAGTTCTGGAAAGAGAATGGTGAGATGGCACAGCTCTGAGAAGCGCGTTCAGCGGTGGAGGGGCGGGGGGTGAGAGAGAGGGGAGGGGCAAGACTCTCTCCTGCATTTCTGGTTTTGCAGAGGCAGAGAAAAGTGGAGGGATGCTGGTGCCGGAAGAAGATGGACATCTTCACTGTTGGCGTCTAAAATTGGAGATGCTTCTGATTCTTCTAAGTGGACATATCGAGTGAGCAGGTAGACAGACTCATCTGCAGCTCAGAAGAGAGGTCAGTGCTGGAACTGGAGGAGGTAGTCAGAGGCCTCTGGAAGGCATGTAGAGCCATGAGAATAGTTGGGCCCCTCTTGGGGGTGGATAGAAAGGGGCCTGGGACAGATCCCTGAGGCACCTCAATGTTTAGAAGAAGAGACAGCTAAGGAGGAAAACAAGGGGAAAGCAGTTCCATAGAAGCCAAAAGAAGGGACAGTTTCAAAAAGCTCCATTTCTAACCATTGCTGAAAACATCCCTTTTCCTTTAGAACTTGTGGGGCCCTTCCTGATCATGGCCTTTCTCACCCATCTCTGCTACATTCATGATAGAAAGATGAAGTCGGTGGAAAAAAGATAAAACACATACATGACTATATGTATACCCTCACTCCCATTAGTAATTTGCACAGTAGGCACACACCATTGAAGGAGTGAGTAAAAAGATGAATGAGTGACATTTGAACAAGTGGACAAGTATCTTCATTCCCCTCCATTATTGGTTAGGAAATAGATTCTGAACCTTCCAGAATTTTCTTTAACTAAATGGCAGCCAGTGAAGGGAGAGGCTCCTGAAGCAAATGTAACGCACATTGGCACTTCCCAGCCTGAGATGGTTGCTCTCCCTCGGACCCTAGTCAAGCCCACTGGGCTCAAGAGCCTGGGGAAGTCAGTGCATGTGCTAAGCTTGCCAGGATGATGGGTGCCCTGTGTTGTTCTGAATACCTGCAGGGAAATCATGGGGCTCCCATTATTCATATTAGTGACATTTCTCATTCCTAGTAAATAACCTTGTGTTTTGACCTGTAACAGTGTGAAATGCTATCAAGGCTGTGCAGAAATTAAAGTCCCTTGATGTGGCTCAGAGGCTGCCCATGCAGATCCTGCCCAGGTGAGGAGAGACCTGCTGGACGCTGGGAAAAAACAAAGGAAGGGAAAGGTCACCCAGGAAGGAGCTATGTGGTGAAATGCCAAAGTACAGGAGTTTATCTAGACCGAAGAGCTACCCTTTACATAAAAGAATTCCAAGCCAAGGGTCACCAGTTGTTCTGGGAGCCAACTACACAGGGAAAATGGAAACGGATGATTGAAAGAAGACCTGGAACAAGAGCTGGTGCGTGGTGGCACTTTCCTTTATCGAGCACTTTAAATGCTTTTTAATAGATATCACCTTCTTTTAATTTTCCAGAAACCTGACAAAGTGTATATGGCAGGGATTAGGGTTTCCATCTGGCGGATGAATGGAATGAGAAAAGCTCAGAGAAATTAAGCAACTTGCCTAAGCTCACACAGCAACCTGGTCAGGAGTGTGGTCATGACCCTGGTCTCCTGAGCAGTTTGTTGATCATTGTGGAACGGTGCCTTTCAGAAGAATGTCAGGTAACAAAATGAGATCAACATGAGGCCTCACTGACTCCATGAAGGATTTTCTTCCCAGAAGTTGGCAGACTCATGGCTGTTACATATCTGTGTCCAGCAACATTAGGAGTCTACAGAAATAGAAGCCATCAGTTAAGACATACGAATAGGATTCTGAAATAGATGTCCTATAGAAAGCTCATGTTTTCCACAGCGAAGTAATGGCTGTCCGTGGAAGGCATGAAGTGAGGCGGCATCAATATCCATTTGCTGCTACTTAGTGCACTGCTGTCCATTCCCGGGAAAGGAGAGCCATGGCTGGGCCGCTCTGTGGTGCCACCCCTGGGATCTGTGAAGCCGGACCAAGTCAATAATGCCTCCTCTCCTCAAACCATTCGATTCTCTCTCCCTGGTCCTTTTACAGAACCTGCGGGAGAGTTAACCACTGAACTTCCAGAAACTCAAGGCTTGGTGTGGATAGGACGGGAGTGAGAGGAAGACACCAGGGCCCTGCTAAGAATCCTGGCCAGCACAGGAGCCTAAGGACTAGATTCCACAATCCTAGAAGACAAGGACTTAAACTTCAGGACAAAGAATGAGTTTTAGGTGTCACATCTCTTTGGATCCCAATGCACTTCACACAATCATGCCAAAAGCACTCTGTTCAGGTTTGCTAAACTGCATTATCCTAAATGGATATAAAAGGGACTAAGTGGAGAACGAAGTTACTCAAAAAGACAGCTTCTCCTACAAGATTGTGAAGAAAAAGGCAGACAACTCATAAGCACATAGGCAAGATACCTGAACAGGCACCTCACAAACCGAGTATCTACATAACCCACAAGCAAATGAGCAGGTGTTCAGCATGGGTGGTATCAGGGAAATGCTAACGAAAACCACCTGAGATGCCACCACATTGCTCAAAATGGCTAAATGAAGGAGACCGACCCCACCAGAGGATGTGCAGCCCCTAGGAGCCTCACACTCTGTTAACTGATTCAATTCATTCAACTCATACACGTTGGGAAACCACCTGACAGCAGCTACAGAAGCTGAACCTGTCCAGTTCCCCTGGCCCAACAATGCTACCCCAGAATACGCACCCCCCATGCACACATACACGTGTTCACCAAAAGACTCGGACTGGAATGCTCATAACGGAAGTTTTATAATGGCCCCAAACTGGGAACTACCCCAATGCCCATCAACAGTAGACCAGATAAAGAAAGGTGTAGTCACACAACTGAATATGATACAGCAATAAAGATGAGCCAACAGCAACGACATGGTTGAATCTAATCAATATAAAGTTGAACAAAGGAAGCTAGACACAGAAGAGTACCTCCTGTGGGCTCACATCAAGTTCAAAGTGGGCAAAATGACCCTCAGGTGCTGGGAGTCCACATGGGCACCCTTGCTGCACGAGCAGCGGCTAGAAGGGGGGCTCTGGGACCTGCTGGTCACGTTGCGTTTCTCCAGCTGGGTGCTGTTTACGTCAGTGTGCTCAGCTTATGAACGACCTCTGCACACTTATGATGTGTGCATGTTTCTGAATGCGTTTTCTATTTGCATGAAAGCTTTTTGGAGCCGAAAAAAAAAAAAGAGCCACATTTCACCAGCATTCCTAATTCTGCCACTTCTGCTGTCATCCAACCTGGTGTAGAGAAGGAAGAAAATTTTCCGTTCCCTCCATCACCACCCATTGCCTACCCTTTTTTGGTCGATTTTCTCTTTTCCCTTCTCCTTTGCTTACTTTTTGACTTGGCTCTTAGCTCTTTTGGAAGGCCTGGTCTGAGGAAAGCTTTGAAACTGATGTTGTGTTTGAAATCTGGGTCCATGGAGGAAGCCCGAGTCACACTTTTAGGTGGCAGATTAGGTCACAGGAGCAAGGGGCAGGGTTAAACTCTGGAGGCCTTGCATGGGACAGGGAGGAGGCTTAGAGCTGCCAGCATCAGGCAGGGTCAAGTTTACATTTTATACAGATACCTGGAGCAGCAGCTGTGTGGAGGATGAAGAGGGACAAAATTGGAGCCAGGGAGGTGGCTTCAGAGCTTACTTTCATGATTCGAGCAAGAAAGGATATATGTCTTGAAAATGAGGCTTTACTTTTTCCTCCTATTCTCTCTGCCTTATCCACATGTGATAATATAGTAGCAGATGCACATGCCAGGAAAGAGTGGAGCAGAGGAGGGAGGCAAGTGGCGGGGGTCAGAGAAGACGAGGATGTCGGCAAGGGGGAGAGAGGGATGCAGGCATCAGTAATTAACTGTGGCCTGGGATTTATTTAGCTTCACAAGGGTACCGCCAGGCACCTAGTTTAGAGCTTCAGGGAGTTTAGTTCCCCCTGTGATGACTAAAACCCACTTTGAGAATTAAATATCACATTTTGTTTTTCTGGAGAAGTTTGGTCTTTATTCTTCAAGCACACATTGATTTACGTCCTCTTGTCTGGGCAAAGATTCCTACCGTTTAACTGCTGTGGCTCGAACAATTCTGCTGCGCGTCTCGGGAGCTTGCTTGTAGGAAGAGAATGTGTGTGCCTCCTGCAGCCCCAAGGCAGTCAAATAGAAGGTACAGAGAAGACTGTCACGCCCACCCCAGGTCGGGAGCCATCAGAAAGAGGCAGGAGCACGGGTGTCAGAAACCCCTCCGCAGTCTTCAGAAATCCATTTGGATAACCTGATCCCAGACTCTGAGCTGAGTGCACACGGATGACCGTGAGGGTGGCCCGGCCTCAGGGCTGCGGTCTGCCCAATGCTCACAAAGAAAGTCACCCTGACGCCCTTCTGGGCTTTTCGTTCCCACCACCTCCCTGCAGCCATGCCCCATGTCCTGTGTCTCCACCCCCACTGCCATCTGTGGCTAGGGCCACTGTCATTTCCCTGCCTCCTGCCCCCTGCCCCCCGCATCATCACACTGAGGTCCATCCTCTACACTGCAGCCTAGGTGGTGATTCTAAAATGTGGCACTGGTCGGATCTCGTCCCTGCTTGAAATCTTTCGGTGCACACCACTTACTCAACCACAAAAACATGCTGAGAATCCACCCTCTGCTGGTCACCCATTTAGCTTGGGGGATACAGCAGTCAAAACGGAGCTTGCCTTCCCGAAGTCCGAACTCTTCAAGTGCTGGCTGCTCACGAGGCCTCCTGGCATCTGGGCCCACCTTGCTTTCCAGCCTGTTTGTGCCCACCACCCCCCTGGCATTTTCCACTCTAGTCATGCTGAGCCCCCTGTGATCTCCCAGATACACAGGCTCTTCCTCACCTCTGGGCCTCTGCCTATGCCCTGCCTGGAGCATATTTTTCCTACTCATCATGCTGTCACTTGGCTGCTGCCTCTCATTCTCCCTCCCTATCTCAGCTTCAAGGTCACCTCCTCCGGAGAGCTTTCCTTAACCTCCAAAGATATTAGGTGCCCCTACTATGTGTATCTATGGAATCTTGTGTATTCTTGACTCTCCTCAAAGACAGAGACCATGTTTATTTTTTTTATATATTTCTTTTTTTTTAAGTTTTTTAAAGATTTTATTTGTTTTTAGAGAGAGAGGGGAAGGGAAAGAGAAAGAGAGGGAAAGAAATATCAATGTGTGGTTGCTTCTCATGTGCCCCCCCGACACTGGGAACCTGGCTCACAACCCAGGTATGTGCCCTGCCTGGGAATCGAACCGGCGACCCTTTGGTTTACAGGCTGGCACTCAATCCACTGAGCCACACCAGCCAGGGCTGTTTTATATATTTCTGTGTACCCAAAGCATAGCACAGTATCTGAGACCCCCATACTGCTTGTTGGTTACATGAATAGAAGCACCCAGTTCAGTCTGGGACATCACATGTGGTGAGACTTCTCTGGGTAAAAGCACCCTGAGGCAGCCTCTTCTGGGTGCCTGAAGTTTCTGAGGGGCCAGTGGGGAAAAGGAACAGAACAGAGAGGCTATGAACAGGGACGCTGGGCTGCCATCCTGCCTCCCTCCTGAGTCTCAGCTCTGCCTGCCTCCAAACTGCAGCGTGAAGCCAAACTCATTGTGTGCCCAGTCCGCGTCAGCATCTGCACCGTGGAAATGGAGTTTTCTGTCTGCCAGACCATTAAGACTGTTTGTTTCTCTCAGCTTTTAGAGTCGTCACAGGAATTCGTGTTCCTGGGGAACATTTTCTGGGGGGTCTCCATGCCTAGATATGTGTTCTGGAAGAAGGAAGGGAATGAGAGAGGGGGTGCAGCACTAGGGCAGGGTGGAAAGCTAGTGTCCTTCAGCGCTTTCATCCTGGTAAGCATTTTTCAGGTCTGGTGGGTTTGGGCACCTATTGACAAGGCTGTTTTAAAGCACATAAAATCTGAAGATAGAGTAGGGCTGCGGTGGCAGAAGTCTGGCTTGGCAAGGACCACACCTCATGATTAGCATTGTCACTGTGGGGCCCCGCAGCTGGGAGGAAGCTGGAGAAAGACAAGGTTGGAGAGGAAAGGCTTTGCCATCAGGGAAGTCATGGCTCACACCCTCAGACCACCTCCTTCCACCCTGGAGGGTATTCATGTCACGCACCCAGGGCCCTTCTGCTGTTTCTTCCTGGAACCTGCAGGTTGGGCCAGCAGGCAGAGAAGCAGTAGGAAGCAGCTTATGCCACTACAAGAAAAAGGTGCTAGCTCCCAAATGACCTCCAGAAGCTCCTCATCCCAGGGCTCTACCAGCACCTGCAAGTACGGTGGGCTCTCCCTAATTCAAGTGGCCTCTCCCTGACCCAGGTGGCCTGTCCCTGAGCCAGGTGGCCAACACCCAGTAGCAGGGAGCTCCTGCCTTCTGCCTTAGTCTCAGCCTACCCTTCGCACCATTCTGCCCCACCCGCCTTGTATTCTTGTTCCTGATCACCTTGAAACCTGACCTCTGACCCCTGACCTCATGCTCTGTATCTGGCTCTGCTCTTGTTCAGTGTGGCCTAACCCTTGATACCTTGATACCCTGGTCCTGCCTGTCCTCCCCTCAGTGAAAATACTTTGCATTTGTATCCCAGATGATATGCCCTAGAATGCCAGGAGTACACCTGAGGCATCTGGAGGAGCTGGTGTCTGGGCCAGACTCCTTGGGTATGGACTTTGGCTCCAAGGATTACCTGCTTTGAGCTGAATCGCCATGGTGAGTTTTGGAGCCTCCCCAGAATTGGCTTCTTCATTTATGAGATGGGGATCAACCTCAAAAGATTGCTGAGAGAATTCACTGAGCTGATGTCCATGTAAGTGATTAGCATAGCACCTGGCCCATAGTAGGGACTCAGTGAATATTAGATAAAATAAGAAATTCAGCTCCCAGGGCCCTACTGAACTGCAGGAATGAGAAATGAGTGCTTACCACCCATATCCTCAAAAATGCAAGATAAAAATATTTAGAATAACAGAGACTTTCTCTGTCCTGAGTTTAGAAAAAAGAACCAGAGCTGCATGAGCAGTCATGGACTGAGTAAATTTGGCATGGCTGAGGATGGGCAGGGGTCCATGGGGCAGGGGCTCGAGGAGCAGGGCTCACATTCGGGGGGCAGAGGTGGAGGAGGAAGGGTCTGTGGGTCCAAGCGGTAGGTTCTGTGGCCTCCCCCAGGAACCCAGAGCAAGAAGGAGTGCAGAACGGGCCACAGCGCATGCTGCCCCTGCGTCAGGGCTGCAGAGGCTACAGGAGGGCGAGGAGCCAGCAGACTGTTGCCGCCCTGAGAAAGCTTGTGAGGATCACAGAGGTGCTAAGCAAGCAGCACTTCTCGGGTGTCCTGTGAGGCACACCCTGGCAAAACCAGGCCAGGTAAGGGGCATTTTCAGTGGCACCTGCCAGGATGAAGCAGGCCCAGGTACTTGTTGTTTCCCCTTTTTCCTGAAGTTCAAACTTGAATCTGGGGCAGCAAATGCATGTTCTGTAGGTCCATGACCTCCCTGCCCTTTCTGAGACCTGTCTTCCCTTTGACCACCAAGCTCAGCCGTGGTGGGAATGCCAGGGAGGACGATTCACTCATCTCAGAAGGCTCAGTCGTCCTTGTCTCCTAGTAAACTGAAAACAGCTGCTGCCTCAGGCTGGCAGTGCTAAGGCCTGCTGCCTGCTGGCCTGGGCATGGCCTCCCCGGGAGTTCCACGTGGGGCGATGAAAACATGGAGATGAACATGAAGGGGCCCCCCGGGACAGTGGCCTGCTCCTGCCAGGTGCTGGTCTGAGGGCAGCCAGGGAATGAGACGAGGGTATTTGTTAGGATAAAGGCTCGGCTGCTCTCACAAAAACTCCAATGACCAGTGGCTTAAACCAGACGCAAGTTCTTACCCTCACCCCCAACAGTCTGGAGCCGGCATGGAGGCCCCAGAGTGTGGGGGCCCAGCCCTTCCCCTCCTACTGCTCCACTGTTCCTAGGTGTTCCACTCACCCCCAGGGCCGCACAGGGCTTCGCCCTTCCCCATTCCCCCACCTCCCCCACTGTCCGCACTCCAGCCAGTGGGCTGCAGGAACAGAAGTGCAGGGCTCAATCCTGGGCGCTGTGACCGTCCCTGCTCTGATATGTCTTCCATCTCCTCAGCCAGAACTTAGTTGTGGACCCTTCAAGAAAGCCTGGAAATCATTGTTTTCATTAGGGGCAGTCATGTACCCAGCGATAACTCAGAGGGCCTAGGAAGGAGAAAACAGGTGAGAAAAAGTGACAGTCTTCTGTGACAGCGACCATTTCGGAGCCCCTGCCCACAGTGCCCGTACAAGGCAATGCAGGACAAAGGAAGGACCATTCAATCATTTCCTCAAGGAACATTTATTAGGGCCTGTGAGCATTGAGGAAATAGGGGTGAAATTACCATCCTTACCCGCATCAAGCTCACAGTCATGGGGGTTAAAAAAAATCATCTAATGTGCTTCGTGATATAAAGGAAACAGTTGTGTATTCATTAATGCATGTCCATCACTCCCCTGTTACACAGTGGTCAAGGCACCAGTTCCAGGGAGGCCACGACTGAGGACATACACCCTGCCCTCAGGCTCCTGACTCTTTAGAAGGGGAGACAGACACCCGAAGGGCCAACTACAATGTGGGTGGTCAGTGCTGTGACAAGCACGGGGACCCCTAACAGCCTGGAGGTCTTGATGGGACCAAACACTTTGGCACCGGTGAGACCCCAGAACCAGGGCCCAATCCTGGGGAATGGCCCCTCAAAGACTGAAACTGAATTTCTCACAAGCCCAGTTGAGAAGATTAGAGTTGGATTTAAGTTGATTTTTTAAAGAATACAGAAATGAGATATTTCTTGCACACTCAATTATACACTAAGAATTACTTCCACCACACCAAGTTCAGCTCCAGGAAGCTATGTGTTCCGGAGGCAGAACTTTGGAGATGCCCAAAGGCAGGAGGTGAGCTGAGTGCCCCAAGGACACACGGCAGCCCCTTCACCACCTGTGCACCCCAGAACCCCACAATCTTACTCCTGTCAGCCGAGATTTCGACAGCCGTCGGGTGGTGGTGAGGTCAAGGCTGGGCACCCTGAGTTGTCCACTCTTTTATGAAGCCCCCCCAAGGGCAGAGTCCACAGCACCCGGATTACTTGTTGTGAGTTTTATTATCTCAACGGCCAAAAATGTGCTTTGTCCCACTAAAATCACTATTACCTGAATTAAAATCCATTTACTCTCATCTGGGCTTTGAAGGGCTGACATAACCATAGTTTATCGTCCTAAATTGTGAGAAAATGTTTTCTAAGCTGTAAAGACTCATAAAAATATGAAATGGTTTTATTTTTCTCATATATAAAACCACATAACTGGTGAAGTGAAAACTAAACTTTGTTGGAGAACTAATTTATGCTATGCTAAGCACATTACGTAATTTATCTACCTATAAACCTACCATGGCTCTGCCAGGTAAGCATCATTTTACTCATTTTACAGATGGGAAACTGAAGCACAGAGAGGTCAAGTAACTTGCCTGTGGTCACATAGCTACTTTGTGGCAGAGCCAGGACTAGAACCCAAATCTTCATGACTCTTCATTCTTTTGTAAAGCTAGAATACTTTAATTGTCATCCATGGCCTTTGGTCTTTAGGTTGAACAATTCCAGCTCATTTAATTTTTTTTACTCTTTTTATAATGGACATTTTATCTTATAAAATATCTGACAGTTTTTTGAGGAAGAACAGAACTGTTCTTGGTGGCCATAAATATGTGGAGTTATCTTAGGGGCTCAGTATGTTGTAACCTCTGAGATTTTATACAAATCTTAAGATCTCACGAGTACTGGAGTCTTACAATAATTGTGGCCAGTTTAAGTAGGGTCACAGGAGAGATGCTTCAAACAAGAGTAAAGATACATATTGTCATTATGAATTTATTGTGTTGTGATAAAAAGTGGCTAAGTGTCCTTTGAAAGAGTTTAAATGATAGTAACAGAGAGTTACATGAAGGGAGTGGAAGTGGCGGCCGGTGAGCAAAACGTTTATCCATCACTACTCTTCATCCACCCAAATATTACATTATCACTACGCTGGAAACTGGAGGGAGGCACTTTGGAAGACGCAAAGTGTGTGTGTGTGCCTGTGTGTGTACGCACGCAAGGGACAGAAAGATGTTTGGAGAAGAGAGAATTATTGCATCCATTTATTGTACGGATTTAATTTTGCCTCCTCACCTTGATTAGGCCAGCTTTATCCTGTGCTTTTTATTTGTCTAGCCATAAAAAAACAAATTTCAATAAGGTGGCATCCTACAATATACCTGTTACGCCCCAAAACTGTCAAGGTCACCCAAAACTGTCAGGGTCATCCAAAACAAAGAAAGCCTGAGCGACTGTCACAGCCAGCAAGAGACTAGGAGACATGACAATGTGCTATCCTGGATAGATCCTGGGACAGGAAAAGGACATTAGGTTAAAAACTAAGGAAATCTGAATAAACTGTGGACTTCAGTTAATAATAATTGTTTTCTTTTAAATCACACAAGTTCTAGTGAAATAATTTTATCATTCCTCATCACAGATGGGGACACAGGCATCAAAATAAAGAGATCTTCTGAGGTCACAGTAGGGTGGCAAATGTACAAGAGCCCAAAGCCTCAGCCCTGCTCGGCCTCCAGCTGTTGACTCAGCCTTAGACCCATTATCGCTCAGAGGGACGTGGCATGAACCCTCAGGCCAGCGAGAACCTAGGGTCCTTGACCAGAGTAGGGTCTCCCACAGATGTAAACCCATCCCAGACCAATTGTTTTAAGCCATTTCTTAAGATAAGCCCCTTGTCTCTCATTCACTGACTTTCAGATGGCCATTGATTGTACTTGGCAAGATTTAAAAGCAATTCCCTCCACCTTGTTAAGTGTTCCCTTTAATTACCAGAGAGGGAAATGCCGTTATTGGAACCAGCCTCTCCGCAGCACACTTCCCTCTGGCAAATTAAAAGCATTTGGATGAAGCTCTTCCATGGTCCCCATCAATAGCTCAAGCCATAATTATTCAGCAGGCTCAGAGTTTTTCTCTGCCGACAGCTGTCTGGGTGTGCTGATCTGTAGTTGTTTCATATGCTTATGCAGCCTGTCACTCCATGACTGGGGTCTGCAATGGACTCATCTATAGCATCTTTGGGGAAAGAGAGGAAGGGACTTGCCTGCATCTGTTTAATAAACCCTCTCAGGCTTCCACATTTCTCCAGGGGAGATGTTAACCACAGTTAGGTGGGGCTGTTTATTCTCTTACTGTAATCCACCTGATGCAGAACCAAGCAACACCTTTGGGAGACCAAAAAGACCACCCATTTTACAGGATAATTGAGTACTATCAGGCTTGAGATTGTGGATACTGGTTATGTATCCAAGAAGCAGTAAACAATCAAGTCTTATTAGCTTAGATTTCGCTAATGTCAGACAGAGTTAACTGAGAGTTTGGAAGGGGTGTGAATTATTTCTCAAGTAGATCTTTCCCTAAAGGATAGAGCAACTCAGTGTTGTTAACAAAACTGCAAGGTGAGTGTTTAAGATATTTCAGAGGATTAACTTTTTCAACATCACCCGTCAGTCTTTTAAAAGTGCCCAGTTACACACAAATGGTCAATTTATTTGTTCCAAATCCTTCCACAGTCTTGTAGTTGAGACACCAAAGCCTAACCCTCGCTCTGTATTTCAGGAGACAGATTACTTAGCTTTCTTTCTTAGGTGGTTTTGTTTTGTCTTTCTGTAAAATAGGAATATGTCTTGTCAACTTCACAGAGGTACTATAAAAACAAATGAAATAAAAGATATGACAGTGACTTTTAATTATAAAAATACTGTCAGTTAATTATTTCACACATTAAAGAGAGAATTTTAAACACCTGTGGTTACTTTTTAAAAAATGTTTTGTCTATTTTAGTCTTACTCCACATTCTTGAAAGTGATCAACTAATTTTAAGACAAAACACAGTTTAAGTTTGGCTCTATTCCAACTCATAAACAAAGAGATCTAGAAAGATCGTCTTTTTACATGAAAGGAAACATAAAACCACTAGGACCTATGTGAACCAAGCCCAGGTAGTCTGCACCAATTACACTGACTTTTAAGTATTTGCAGAGTCTACATCAGGTCAGAGGCATTGAGGCTCTGTTGGGGCGTCTTATCATGAGTGATGTCATGGATGGACTGCCCATTGGATTCAATGCTAAGAAATACCCAAAATCATGGGTGCCCTCCTTAAGAGGCTGAGGTTTCTAATAGGGTCTGATCATTTTTCTGTAGGAGAATATGGCCTGAAGACTAGGCAGGGCACAGAGCCCACTTACAGATGGAATCTCTTTCTAATCCTTTTGAAAGCATCTGGGCTTCACCTCAGTCGTGAACACTCTCCCCAACTCTTCAATAAATGCCTGCATGCTCACGGTCCTCTAAAATCAAGCTGCCCAGATGCCTCAAATGACCAGACCAAAGGGTGACATCACTGGGTGCTGAGCCCCTCACTCAGTGTTGGACGTACACTTTACCATGCCCCTGGAAAAGCCACAACAATGCGCCTTGACAACATTCTTTTCTTTCCTCAAGAACCAAACCACCTTGGATAGGGTTCAAGAAGAACCTACCTTATACCAAATCCCAGAAGCATTCCAGCATTGTGCAGGAAGACCTATACCAATCTGCAGAGATCATTCCTAATCACCGTTATTGTTTCTATATTACACGTTCAATCTCCATCCACTACCATCACATTTTTTAAAACTCAATGCAAACAATACTGCATGTATTCTGAATCACTCTCTCCTTATGTCACAGGACAAATTAAAGCCAGCCAGTCAAATGTGTCTGGAAATAGAGTGGATTGGGAATAACTGTCTCTTTAAATGAAAGAGAACAGGAAAATGGATGGTTCCAAATCAGAGCAGGAGCCATACTTTATCCTGGAAGAATTATTAGAAAGAAAGGGACATACATATATTTCTGTTGACACTGTGTATTAGGTGAACTTTCTAAACCCTATTTGTCAGTATTAAATAAATATGTTCAGAGTTTCCTACCTTGTCCTGTATTTCTTCTGGTTTTAAACCAAAGGGATTAAGACTCCTAATTAAGACACTGGAGGAAGGCCCCATAGTTTTGCCAGCGCAAATTAGTTCAGAGGCCCAGAGCTGCTCCTTTCTGTTTGCTGGTACAGGAGGTTTGTTTGATCTAACATGATTGAGGAAATGAAATATCCCTAAGACAAAGAACCAATATTGCGCTTCTGGAGAGTGGCTGAAGGGAAATTGGAAACTAATGCACATTAGCAGTGGGTCCGAAACACAACCAGAAGGAGAAATGCTATTTAGGGGGAAAGTGATGTGACTAGACTAATCCTTTGGAATAGATCGTACCTTTTTCTTCCTTTATTTTTTTTTTTTAAGAATCCTAAATGAGACAGAATTTCAATTTTCTAACAAGGGCCCATGAACTGGGAACATTATCTTTCCTTGCTTCAGTACATGCCAAGTTTTTATATGCATTATGTTGTTAATATTCACAACATTTCTATGAAGAAAGTTATTATCACCCCTATTTTCCAGATGAGGAATCTCATTCTCCAAAGGGAGATACTCATCTAAAGTCAGGTATTCTCAGAGATACTTGGTTAATGTTTCTGATTCTATTGACTCTTAGGCACGCGGTTAAGTCTGAAGAGAAGAAAGATCTTGGTCAAGGACAGTACAGGCTTGTCCAGTTTGGGTGTTGCATTTGGTTGGGTTGGGTTGGGTTCCCATTCAGTGGATCTGGTCAGGCCACAATGATTCTTCAAGGTCAGAGAGAAAATGAGCAAGACACAAAGCCACTCCAGTGTCATCAGCTGCAGTTGGACAACAGACACAGCCCACAATGCCTTTCTCTCGACCCCGTTTGGTCTTGCTTCTCTTCTCGGTCAGAGCTCACTTCTTCCTCTTCCCTATCTCCCAGGGGTGCGCAATCCTGCACTTACTGACTCAAGACCCAGCGGTCACTTTTATAACATGTGCTCAGCAAACTCAGTTGTTTTTTTTTATTTACATAACAACAGTCAATAAAAATGAAAAATTCTATGTTGGTCAAGGGAAGGAGAGATGAGATTTGTGTGGTGCGTGCTGCATTGTTGGGGTAACTAGTACCTGTGTCGCAGGATTGTGTCTTATCCCTTAAGGGTTGATCCCATTTTATGTCTAAGATGTCCAGACAGACTTTGAGAAGGAAGACCATGAAAGATGGTCTGCTTTAATTTTTGTCAAGTTAGGCATCGTAATGCAGAGCAAACTCGAATTGCCTAGTTTCTACTACCCCAGGACTCTGGGGCCCTCATGACTGATGAGCCAAAAATGCAGCACGTGCACACACACACACGAGCTTCTATTGCAGACGGGATGCTGGGAATGGTAAGGTCTGGGTGGTAGCTTTGTGTGGACAAAGAGGTTTTGAAAAATTAGTCTGTAACTGTAGGATCCAGCAGTCCTGGAGGAAGATTCAGATAATATCAATTACTGCCCCTTCTGCTAGTTACCTTGTAGAAGCACTGATTTATTAATCATCATGTGACTTTTGGCAATATGTCTGTCAGGCCAGGGTATAACAATCTTTCAGATGTGTATTGTTTTAAGGGTGCCAGGGATCTGTTTTAATCCGGTATAGTAAGATGCACAGGCCTGGAAAGAACTGCCATAGAGGAAGAATTTCTCTTTTACTCACAGATCAAAACAGACAGGAGCCACAGTGTGTCATGCGGTGGGCGGGGTGGGGGGTGGGGGGGTGGGGGAACGACACAAGGGGAAGCACCAGTTCAGGCAGGAGGCAGGAGGCAGGAGCTAGGGGAAAACGAGAAGGAGAGTCTCCCCATCGTTTCCTTGGGAAGGAACAGGTGAGGCTGAGCAAGCAGGCTCAGGATTGTCCACTTTGAATAATATCACGAGGCTCTGTGGCAGAGGGGCTGTCCCTAGGGGATTAGTACAGAAGAACAGTGGCCCTGAGCATGACAGCCAGTAAAGATGGTGGTTCACCTTCTGAATGGGCTGGTTTGCATGCAAGAGTATGCTCACAGGAGAGTTGTACACTATGTCTAGAACTGGTTACTCCTGGGAGGGATGGTCCCTCCTGAGTCAGCAAGGCCCTCAAATATAAAAAGTACAAAAAATAAAAAGACGTGGTTCATGCATGCATGGCAACTGTACTTCCTGCAGTTCTGAAAGACAGAGGGAGGCTACAGAGGCATAGGCCTCATGGATGTTGCAGGGACCTCGACAGTCACCCTTCAATGTGGAAAAAACGGGCTAATGGCAGAGGGGAAAGCACTACATTTTTGTTCTGTTTTTTTTTTTTTCTGTTGTTAAATGCACAATTCAGTCGTTTGAAGTGTATTCACAATTAGTATAACCATCACCACTATCTAGTTCAAGAATATTTTCATCATCCCCAAAAAGAAACTCTGTGCCCATAAACAGTCACTCCCCACTCCCCTTGCCCCAGCTCCCGGCAACCGCTAATCTCCTTTCTGTTTCTACAGACCTGCCTGTTCTGGACACTTTATGTAAATGAAACCATATATTATACAGCCTTTTGTGTATCTGGACTTCCTTCACCTAGCACAATGTTTTTGAGGCTCATCCATGTCATTGCATGGATCAGTTCTTTGTCCCTTTTTACGGCCTTGTAACATTCCATTGTATGAAGATGCCACACTGTTTGCCTGTCACCAGGTTGCTTTCACTCTTTGTTTATCATGCATGACGCCGCCAAAAACATTTGTGTGCAAGTTGTTACATGGGTGTATATTTGCACTTCTCAGGGATATATGCCTAGGAACAGAATTGTTAGGACATGCACTAACTGTATACTTAACTTTTTGAGAACTGCCAAACTATTTTTCAAAGTGGCTGCACCAGCAACATAGAAGACTTTCGATTACTCCACATCCTGGCAGCTGGTAACTGACCATCTTTTTGATAACAGCCACC
>VMDR010010168.1:0-21954 GCA_007922815.1 Macrotus californicus | reverse complement strand
ATAGAGCCAGAAATTTAGAATGTGATTGGGTCTTTACCATAATTAGATCTTCCCAAAACTTTATCAATTTGGCAAAGCTGTGTCTCCCATTATCAGAATAAATTTTTTTTTTTAAGTTATTGACTTGAGAGAGAGGAAGGGAAGGAGGGAGGGAGAGAGAAAGAGAGATTTGTTGTTCCACTTATTTATGCATCCACTGGTTGATTCTTGTATGTGCACTGACTGGGGATTGAACCCACAACCTTGGTATGTCAGGATAATGCTGTAAACAACTGAGCTACCCCGCCAGAGCTGAAATTTCCAATTTTACATTCAGCGTGGGTTTTTAGTGCCTTTTGATGCCATACTCTTATGCTCTTTCCTGATATATTTTCTCAATACCTTCTTTATATCTGTTATACTTTCCTTTAAAGTAAATAACACCACATAAAGTTAAGAGATGAAATGACAAACCAAATGGGATGATATATATGAGAACTCTTATTAATTGCAAAGCTCTGTAAGTGTAAGCCATCAGCATTAGTGTTTCTCCTTGATGGTAGAGGTGGTTCCCAGGCAGGCCACAGTCATGATACTGGCTAGTATCTCTAACAATGAGCACACAGAAAGCCTCTGTTAGCCAGTCTATTCCTAATCTAATTACCTTTTCATTTAACAACACACAGTGTCCCCATTAGGAACTGCGGGAGTCACCAAAATAGTGATTGTTGAGTTTGGTGAAAGCAAGTCAAGGGGATGATGAGCCTTTCTGTTCTGGCAAAAATGGCACTAAACCTCTTTATCAAAAGGAGAGCATGAGAATACATTTGGCAGAAGCAGGCTGAGGCTTTACAATCAGGGTGTCCAACCCATGACCCACAGGCCGCATGCGGTTGAGGATGGCTATGAGTGTGGCCCAACACAAAATCATAAATTTACATAAAACCTTTTTTCCCTCATCAGTTCTTGTTAGTGTTTGTGTAGTTAATGTGTGGCCCAGAGACGCCAAAAGTCTGGACACCCCTGAGGGAAACAGGTATGGCAGGAAAAGTTTCAACATATCAGACTAATGAATGGGCACACAGCCCAAGTAGTACTGTGGCATGAGACAGAGTGTGCATTTTCCTCACTGGTGTGGACCGTACCTGTCCATCTCAAAGTCAAGGTCAGCATTGCTGCTTCTCTCCCATCTCTTAAACCAGTGATGTGTAACCTCAGAACTAGTGACATCTGGGGCTGGATAATTCTCAGGCATGGAGGCTGTCTTGTGTATTGGAGGATGTTTAACAGCATCCCTGGTCTCTACTAACTGGATGCCTTATTTCCCAATAAGAGTACATTTACAGGTACCAGATGTTAGGGCTTTAACATATTTTTCTGGGGGGGGCACAATGTAACCCATAATGGATGAGGAGAGTTAGTGAGAAAGACTATCAAGTTGGGAGCCACGTGGGCCATGTCTGTGCAGCTGCTCAGTCTGGGCAGTTTGGAAATGAAGACTTGAGTGTTACCAGCAGAGAGGAGCCAAGTATCATCATGGGAGTGGGTGAGATGTCAAAGGAAATGATACAAAGGAGAGAGCCTTGTGGGCACCACCCAATTTGGGAGTTTCTAATGAAAAAAAAAAAACCCTCAAAGGATGCAGAGGACATTGGTGGACATCCAGGACAGGGCCTTGTTACGGGGGAGGAGGGAATTTTGAAAGGGAGGAGGTGGTCCACAGTCAAGGCACCCAGCAGGCAAGGACTTGGCAAAGGTCGCTGGAATGGAAAATTCCAACTTTCTTGCCAGCATCAGTAGAAAGATCAGAATAGAACCCAGTTCAGAGGGGAGCTACTGAAGGACTGGGAAGTGAGGAAGAAGAAGCAGGGACAGCCAACTTCCTAGAGAACTTTGACAGTGAAGAGAAGGCGAGAGAAAGATACAGGCAGATTGAGGAAGAGGGAAAGACAGTAAGGAAGAGAGCCCCCGGATGTTTTATGATCAAAAGAAGGCGGCAGTTGAAAGAGAAACTGAAGAAGATACCAGTGATGGTGGATAAATGACACATTGAGATCACAGAAGGGGTGGAGGGCCAGCTGTGGGAAGGAGGATGGAAGACTTCTTCTGAAGTGGAAATGTGGGAAGAGGAAATGAGAGGAAAAGGAAGTTCATCTTACAAGAGGTGGTAGTGATGTGGAGGTTAAGAGGGCAACCTATCTGGCATTGAAAAGTGTTAATCTGTTACCTCATTTCATCCATGTTACTGTCCTAAGAGGGAGGTATTATCAGCCCCATTTTATGGGTGGCATAACAGAAGACATGGTGGTCTTGGTCTTATTTAATAAGGGAGGCAGCCTGCCCTCAGTCTGGGTGGCTTGGGGACCTGAGTTTTCAGGGTATCAGAGAGCCAGCAAGCCCCAGGACATTAGAGACTGGAGGGTGAGGGAGGGAGATAAACGATCCCCTCCTCACTGTATGTCTGATCATACTGGGGAGAAATGCACCTCAACAGGGTGGAACCACACTTAAAACTGAAACAGAAACAAGGACCAAATGATGGGGTTTTAAACTGGTTTTGATTTAAAAAGGATAGTTTCTACTTCCTGTGTACACAAGGCATACATCAGGAGCCACATGGCTGATCTACTGACAACCTGCTTCCTGATGAATTATCACATCCCTGGGGGAGCTCAGGTCCCTCATTAAGAGTGGCGCACCATCAGTGCGCTCCCCCTGCGAGGGCTCCTAATGAACTCGTCCACCAAGCGTGCCTCAGCCAACATGAACAGGGGCAGGTCTTCCAAACCTGTTAGCTGTTGAAAAGGCAGCTTACTGGGATCTCAGTCGTGTCTTTTTCAAACAGAAATCTGGTAGAAAGAGAGTTTTAAGACTGCTTAAAATCTCTTCCTGGATTGGGGAGTGTAATTTTTAGTGCAACTGAAAAATATATTTATGCACATTTGACAATTAAAAAAATAGGCTATTGATATGCCAGGATAGAGGGACTGTGATATGTGTCAGCCCTCGGATTGCCAGGATACATTGAGGTGATTAGGGTGAGCACATGGCTGTCACTTTCTTCTCCCTCTACTCTACAGGTGACCTTCCTGAAAGCACCTACTCAGATGAAGGACATTGAACATCCCAAACAAGCAGTCTCACACCAAATGATCCTGATAAACACACTACAGACTGGAAACCATCGATTTACAGAAGAATAGGACTATCCAACGTTTAGCTTGCTGGAATATTTGAGATTCACCAACACATAGCTTGACAGAGTATTTGAAATTTACTTTCTGACATTAGAACACTTGCTCTTCCTAGTTCAGAACCCCCCACCCCGCCCGGACTTGTAGATACATAATTCAAAAGCCCTCAGATGAAAGTGTACAGAAGACCAGTGCCTTGTTGGGTCAGCTGCTGGGTGGGCCAGGGTGGGTATAAAATATGAGATGAAATATGAGCTATTTCATTGAATCGGCTGATGATGAGAATTTACATGAAAAGGGACAAAACCCCACATACTTTAAAATACATTCACATTTATTCAAATGGAATATTTTATTAAAATGCCTCTTCTGTTTATTTCGTGGGATGAAAATTAAGAGAAGTAGACTGAAGTTGCTTTGGCTCTTTACTCCACTAAAATAGTCAGTGGGCTTTGAAAACTGGAACCGTTAGCACAACTTGAAACAACCATCTCGGTGAGGGCAGACACAAAGTATCTTAGTGTGTGGAAAAGGCAAACCGATGAAGAGTAGCAAACCTTGGCGATCTCACCGAAATCTCTCAATTATATTTTACGTCACCAAATCACACATGACGTCTTCATATTGGGAAATCTACAAATTCAGAGCATCTCGGAGGAGAAGGTAAAATCTGAGGAATGTCTATATAGTCTCTGACCTCAGCAAGGGACATGGCATATCTGTGACTTGAGTTGTGTTCAGCATGACTAAATGGGAGAGTGGACAGTTTTGCTGGAATGTAAGTTTCTGTCCAGGCCCAAACAATGGACAGCAGGATCCTGAGAGGACTTTTGGGTGTGACTGCCTACCTGCTACACATAATCACTGTGAAGGCGGAGAGATGCTGGGAACTGAGACAAAAGCTGCCCTAAATTTCTCAGGCAGAGAGAACAGCATTCTCTCTCATCACTGAAAAAACTCTAGAAGAGATTTTTCTTTCTTTTTAGAAAAAGATTTTATTTATTCACTTTTTTAGAGAGAGGAGAAGGGAGGGAGAAAGAAAGGCAGAGAAACATCAATCGGTTGCCTCTCACACACACCCAATCGGGGACCTGGTCCACAACCCAGGCGTGTGCCCTGACCAGGAATCGAACTGGTGACCTTTCAGTTTGCAGAATGATACTCAACCTACTGAGCCACACCAATCAGGGCCCTAGAACAGATTTTTCAACTGATCACTCATGAATATTCCTAACAGGAAACTGATTTCTAGAAGCCAGCCTAGGTTCTTGAGGAACAAGTAACATGAAACTCACTTTGAATTTATTCTACTTAAGTAACAGTAAATTAGAAGAAATTGCTTTCTCCCAGGAACATTTCATGAATCAATTTTATTCAAACCCTTCTTCTGCATCTTCAACTTTGTTCATCTAAGCAATCAGAATGTTTGTCATCATTGGAGTGCCAGTTAGATTTACCTGTTTCCCAGGGGCTGTTATCTTTGCTTCCTTCTGAGCTGTCTTACACCCAGCTCTTCTGAAAGACTGTGACAGGTTCTGAGATCTGCCCAGCAGACAAGTACTCATTCACAGGACTATAACTTTAGATGGGTCAGGTAGTTTTAGCTTCTCCTAAATTGTAGAATATTCATAATTTTTACATCAATGGCATACTGTATTGCTAAAGTGAATATATAGACAGGGTCCTGCAGAAGTAACACCTGCTTGAGTGTGGTTGGTAGAGGAATAATATGGGTGTCATAAGTTATAGTTTTCATTTGAACATTTCATGTAAGATGTCATGTGGTGTGCTTGAGTGGGATACTGTTATGTTACAGAATGACATGCCTATGATTTTGTAATAAAAGATTTCATAATAAAAAGGGGTGTTATTTGTGCTAGATCTTGTATTTTCTCTTTTTTTCTCTCTCTTTTTTTAATTGTTGTTTAAGTACAGTTGTCTCCATTTCCCCCACCACCACTCTCCCCCCCACCTCCCATCCCCGATCCTACCCTCCTTTGTCTTTGTCCATTTTTACGATAGGATCAGTAAACCAGGTGAACGTCATCTTCTACGCTGGCCTTGCAAGCCACTTAATAAAACCCTTCCCATGTTTTTGAGACTAAGCAAATGTAATGTTGACAACATGCCAGTATATTGTAAAACGCTGTGTTCATTCTGTGCTTTCAATCAGTAAACAGGTCACTTCCACACTCAAGTGGAATCGGAATGGCCTCATGTGCTTTCCAAGTGGTTACTCAATGGTGGAGGTCAATGCGGAGAGGAAGGTTTCTAGTGCTGTGCCACTGGGCTTTGTGCTTGCTCTGTGCCTTGGAGACGGCACTGTCCCCTAGGGCCCTGAGAAGGCAGGCCACCTACGTTCATTTTCCCACCTAGGCATTTAAGGTGATGTTACTGGAGTCGAGTCATCCAGAGTTTCTTCACAGAAACTACAATGGGAAGAATTTTGTTCAATGCTTCCCTGATTTGCTGTCCCTGCTTAAAATCAATATTATGTGCACACAGAATCCTAAAAGCAGGAGGAAAATGTGAAGACTGTCTAGCTCTTCTCTCCTTTTCCGTCTGTAATCAGGAAAGACAGGACTAAAGATGCAGATTTCTTGACTCACAGCCAAATATGCTCTTTTTTTTCCACCTGGTGCATAGTTAGCAACGTAAATATTCTGTTAGGATGTGGCCCAAATGCCAAATCTGCAGTGCACACACTAGACACAGGTAATTCTTCCTAAAATATACATCATATCTTTGCAAAAACACATTCATGTATTTTACAAACTACCTTTTAAAAGTTAAATGGTCTTGGGCCATTGAATAGTATAATAGAGAAGACAACATAAATCTTTGGAAATCAATGCTCGTTAACATCAATTTATCTTTTTAATGAAAAGCCACTGATAAGCCATGCCATTGGATTAAGTGAGCTAATGCATGCCATGTGCTGTGCACAGGAGCCAGGAACACTCAATGAGAAGTAGCTGTTATGATTAATTGGGCAGACCAGAGTGGGGTTGGAAAGGCTTTTTCACAAAGGCAATAAAGCTACAGGATGGAGCTTGTCAACCAGCCCCAGCCAGAGCATAATGAATGGATAATGGTCACCCACTCCACCCACTCTCAGGGGCAACCTAGGATAACTAGCAATAAACTCCCAAGTTGAGTCCCCGCTCATCCTTGCCCACTCAAGAAAGTGGATCAAACTGCAAGGGAGTGGTGGTGGGATGTGCTGAGAATAGATGCGTACATTTATTTATAAAAGGAGAAAGGAAATCAGTGCACATCTCCCTGCTGCATTATTAGTAACAGATTGGAATTTCTCCCCAATTGTACCACATGAGTGTGATACGTTCCACAGCTGAGAGTGGATGCTTTGGGGGAATATGAATTGCCTCTAAGCACTTAGAATGATAACGCATTAAAAGAATCCAAGCTGTTGTTGTTACATTGCCAAAGAGGAAATGCAATAACAGAGAAAAATAAGGAAATTCTTGATTTGGGCTAATTCTTTAATTCCCGGAGCTAAATGGGAATTTGTAGCTTTTTTTTAAAAAAAGTGCCTGATGAACCCTATGGGTTGGCCTATAAAAGATAAATTGAACACAGCATTGGGATAGAAAATGAGACTCAAATGGACTTAGACAATTTAAACATGTTTATTTCTAATTGGCCATCCTGATATTAAGCTCTTCTAAAATGTCAAAAATCTTGTTTGGAGACATTTGCTGTGTAACCTTTTCTGCTGCTCTGTCAGTTTCATGGGTGAAAGTGGGAGGTAATTTGTCATGTTCATGCCAAATAGTTGATCAGTCAATATGTTAATTACCCAGCGTATTTACTCCTTTTTAGAAAGTAATTTGATTATTTTCACTAATTACTGCCAAACTTGGTGGAAGATTCAAAAGAAATGAGATATGAATTTCAAGCCTGTTAACCCCATACTTGTTTTAACATATTCAATGGGGGGAAAGACAAATGATTAGACAATTTAGTTCTCCCATGATAACTTTTATCATCGTAAATAAAAAACAATTAGTACATTTGCTGGACCGCATCCCAGATAGGCTGCCCTAACCATTCTCTAAAACCTCTGCCTAATATATGAACACATATTAACCTCAGCCAGAATATTTCCATTCCCTTTTCTTTGCCCTGCTCTTCCTCACCCATCAGAAGTCTGGATCTCATCATTTCTAGAGTTAAAACATATTAAGGCTCACAGTCAGAAACACACAGAAGGTGACAAAGGACAATCCTTTCCTTCCTAAATACCTGCAATTTACTGCTGGCAATGGCTAAGCTAAGTTACAAATATTTTAAATCTTAGTAACTTAGTTGTTGACTTGACACATGTCTATCAAGTGCCAGCCATGTGGCAGGGATGGTGCCAGGCACTACGGATGTAAAAAGACACTGGATCCCTGATGGGTGTGGCTCAGTTGGTTGGGCATTGTCCCGCAAAATGAAAGGTTGCAGGTTTGATTCCCGGTCAGGGCGCATGCCTGGGTGGTGGGTTTGGTTACCCATGGGGGCAAAAGGCAGCTGATCAATGTTTCTCACATCGATGTCTCTCTCCCTCCTTTTCTCCCTACCTTCCCCTCTCTCTAAAAAATAAGTAACTATTTAAAAAATAAAATAAAAAAAGAGTGGAAATGGCTTCTCATTCGAGGAGCTAAGGTACTCTTGGGAGCAGAGGGACACCAACATTCACTTCTGATTCCTGTTCACTTGTGTGGGGGGCCCTGTCATGGTGGCTCTTAGACGCTGGGTTTATGCTGCCAGTTGAGGTTAAACAAACGATAAACAAAATGCGATAAGCCATTGCCTTGTGATCTCTGCAAGTTTGCGTGAGACAAGTCTTGGGCTTACAACCAGTAGCAGCTGGCACTTCAAGTCACTGAAATAGGTGGCTGATCGCTTCTTCACTATGAGATCCTTGACCTGCTATGATTTCAATGAGAAAAATAGATTAATGGTAGCTGTTTACAACCGGTGACTTTTAATGTTAAAGTGTGCTTACCATATTAACCAACAGAAACCGGATCTTAATTTAAAGTAGAAACAAATCCACATAATCTCAGTCAGTACCTGCACGCATCCAGGTATGTGAGCTCCTTGTTCATCAAAGTGAATGAACCAGCACTCACCCTGGTTTCTATCCCATGAAGTTCTGTGTGTATAAATAACTTTCATTTCTACAGTGCAAGATTTATCATGTTTTAACTTTTCTAAATTTATCAAAATGAGAAACAAAGATTCAATGTTTAATTTTTTTTAAAAGCACATTAGAGACCATTGCGATACAGATATCCTACATTTTTGTTTCACACCTAAAGCATCCTATAGTCCGCCCTCTGTATCTGCGGGTTTTGCATCCCTGGGTTTGTACCCACAGATTTAAACAACTGCATATCAAATAAATTTGGAGGAAAAAAAAATCTCAGAACGTAATTTGCCATGTGCCAAGTACCACACTGAATCCATGGGGATGAAGTGATGTGTAGGCATACCCTGCTAGGGCCCTGTACTCTAATACAGCCTACCCTCAGGGCACTGTTCCAGGACCCTGCACCCAACCCAGATCACCAAAGGCTCAAGTCCCTCAAATGAAATGGCATAGTGTTTGTATATAACTTATGAGTCACACTCTTGTGTTACCTTAAATCATTTCTAGGTGACTTATAATACCTAATACAATGTAAATGCTATGTAAAGAATTGTTATACTATATTGCTTAGGAACCAACTTTCTGGATTTTTTCCCATGAATATTTTCGATCCATGGTTGGTTGAATCCCAAAATGTGGAATCTGTGGATACAGAGGGCCAAACTGTATAGACTCTATGCAAAAACGATGCTATTTCATTTAAGAGACTTGATCATCCTCAGATTTTGGCATCTGTGAAGAGGGTGCTGGAACCAGACTTCCAAGGACACTGAGGGACTATTGCACCATCATTATTCACAGGTACTCAACACAAACCTCGAATTCAATTAACATTCATTTTATAGCTTCACACGGTGGTATAAAATTTAATTTCATGAACTATACAGAATACACCACAACTACACATGACAAATATACAAATTGCTTCCAATGAGTCATGTGAAATTTCAATTTGGAAGTACTTTTGCAGGTCTTAATGGCTGTTTGGTAATGCATGCATTATTCTTCAGTTATAAAATTCACACATTTAAAAAAACTAACTGAGCTCAAATGTGCCCATAAGGAATTAAGTCAATGCATTTCCCTGCATAAAAATCAGCCAGTCAGAGCAGGAAGGAAAACATGTTTTTCCTATGGCTGAATGTAGGATTCCACATCCAATATTGTCATCTCATTGTACAGAAATCCTGGCTAAGTTTGCCACAGAAAAATTCAAGCCTAGCACATAAACATTTAGCTACATATCTAGTTATCCAAGCCAACCGAATAAGCTGAAGATTTGAGAAAAGTACACACAACTCAAACGGTATTAAATTGTGATAAAACGGGGCTTTGAAAGCACAAGTGTCTACAAAACCATTCGGTCATGGCCTTGGCATAATCAAGTCGTGGCTGCCATTTCTAAGCGCCGATTTCTCTTTTCTTGGCTACGCCTTGTCTAGGAGGAAGGCCCCCACCTCCACCCTGAGACCCTGCATAATTTCCCACCCTGATACATTTAATAATTTGAAGCACACAGCCTTCCTGGGAAGGGGGCGGTCTGAGTTCCCCATAGAACATGGCTGTCTAGCACAGATGACAAGAGGAGGTGCCTGGGGGGAGGGCAGAGCAAACCCATGAGAACCCACTCAGCTCTGGGCAGCCCACAGACCCCAGGGGCTTCACGGGTGACTGGGAGTTGTCACCCTATTCATCCCCTTTCTCCCTGCACAATAGGGGAGCCCTGAGCCCGCAGAAAGCCGCCTTCTCTCTTTATCATCATTCATATCTCAGCTATGACAGGCCGAAAAAAAGACTCAGAGGGGAAATGTGCCTCAAATTAGCATATTTCTCCCCTTCACACAATGGAGGCTTTTGAGCTTCAGCTTTTTAAAAGCAGGGGAGAGAGAGAAGGAGGGGACAGCAAGCCTGCTCTTAGCAACAGTGTCTGAATGTAATGATTTGCCTCCCTCAAAGCGGCTTGTGTTTTTCAATTTTCTTAAAGCAAGCCTCCTCTCAAATGGCCTCAACACTTATTAGAAAATATTTATTGGGCCACTCTGTAATAAACACCCTTCCCCTTGTCATTAAATTGCAATTAAACTCTTTGATTAAAAAAATAATTACAAACCCTAAACTCTTTGTCCGATGCAGCGATGGCGTGGGACAGCTCCCTTTCTCCTGGAGAAATTGACAAAAGGGAGAAATCCAGTTATTAGAACTACTTATTGAGGGAAGTACTCGAGAGGACTCCCTTGCCATATTTATTTATATACTTCCAATCTCCAGGAATACAAATGAAAAAATACGTTGAAAGGCAACATGGAGGCTTAAATTACCAAGACTGACTATGAGGTGCAAGCCATCACTTTGTCACCTTTTCGCAGAGGCTGTCCCTGTCACCATTGTCCTTGCTAAAGGAGAGTCCTAGCACTGCAAAGTGGGCTGGCAAACCAGACTTAAATGCTTGAAAGGTCATAAAAACATCAATCTAGTAAATCTGTAAGAGGTCAGCCAAAGAAATCATTTGTGTTCCATGCCACTAAATATTAATTCTCCAAAAGACTGAATCTCACTTCGCGGGGGAGAAACTAAGATTTCTGTGGCTCAGAATGAATTCTTTCAGAGGGTTCTGCCCTTCAACAATAACTCAGGACCACCATGGGTACTTCACACGACACCCTTCTTTATGAAAGCTCTGGTGCCTTCATCATACCCCAGGCGCATCGGTGTTCAAAGCCCCCAGGAAAGACAGACCCAGGAGATTCAGAGTGTCGGAGCTCTCCCGAGGGCACCAGTGGAGCCAGGGGCCAGCTTAGCTACATTGGGCTCTGGAAGGTGGCCCACAGGGGGGAAGAAGGCAGCTGGAAATGATGTTGGAGCCATCTGCTTTGCCTCCCAACCACGCTCCCGCAGAGTCAGTCTCCTGCCTTTATTAGATGCCTAGACATGGCCCCCTCTGCCAGGCCCAGGTCCCCCTGATAGGGACCAAAGTTCATTTTGTGTATGTGATGGAGTCTACAGTCACCGATCCCGACTCAGCCTCTCTCTCTCTCTCTCTGCTTTCTCTTTTAGCCCCAAACCTTCAGGTCTGACCTCCATGTTGCTTTCTCATCTACAGGTCACATGATAGCACTTTTTTTCCCTGTTGACTCACTGGCCTGGACAGTTTCTCAGTTTAGGTCTCTGCTCATTCTAGGTCTTCTAGAGATTAAAGCTGAACTTAAAAAACCGATGTGATGATAGTTTAATTCTCTCCCATTTGATCTGTGGATCCCATGCAACCAAGGGAAAATCCTGGCAAGCCTTTTGTAGCTCTCAACAAGCTGATTCTAAAGTTCTTACAGAAAGGAACTAGAATAGCCAAAATCATTCTGAAAAAGAACAAAGTCAGAGGACTCACATTACCTGATTTCAAGATACTATAAAGCTTCATCAATCAAGGCTGTGTGGTTGTAACAAAACACAAACATATAGATCAATGGAACAGAAGAGAGAGCCCAGAAATAGATCCACACAGATAGACTCAACTGACTTTTGACAAAGGTAATTTGATGGATAAATGATATTCTTTGCAACAAATGGTGTTGGAACCATTGTATGTTCACATGCAAAGCATGAACTTCGACACACAAGTCACACAAAAATTAACTCAGAATGGATCATGTGAAACTATAAAACTATATAGCCTTCATGTACGAATACACACATATGTACATCACACATACATGTGCACACACATGTGTATATACACACATGCACACATATACAGATTTATGAATATATGTATGTTCATTTAAATATCTCACATCCTTTGAAACTCAACATGGGCTAAGTTGTATTCATCTTCTTTACCCCCATCTGATGCCTCCCTCATCCCTCCCAAATCTCTTCTTCCTGTCAAAAGTCTCACATTCTCCCAACAACTTACACTTTATAAGTGTACAGATTTACCAGCTCCCCCATTTCTCAGCTAAGTCACTTTGGAAAGTTATTCAACTTCAACCTCTCTGGACATCCATTTCAACATATGTATAATGGTCATAATATATTCCCACATCACTGTATTGTTTGGAACAGTCATTCAAATTGTATAAAGTCCCTCTAGATCTCTCCATCTCTCTCTAAAACACATATTAATTGGCTATGACTTTTCCACATCTGATTGCTTACCAGATGAGTGTTTGTATGTGTGTAAGTGTGTGTATGATTCACAGAGAGAGAGAGAGAGAGAGAGAGATCACACAAATCACTCCTTGACCCTTTATCCAGTCTCTCACGACTTCAGGCTTGGATTGTAGCAATAACTGTCTAAGTGGTTATCAACCTCCACAATCTCCCAGCACAAATCTCAGATAAAGGTGTATCTGTCCAAAATGAACACTTTCATTGAGTCGTTCCCACAGTCTACAATGGAACCCTGCCTACTAGCTCAGGTTGATTCTCAGACTCACATGGGTCACTTTCCTCCAAACTAAGTCATCCATGCCCAGTCACCATGCTCCTTTTGGTTACTCACAAGTACTGTACCTTCTTGCCCCTGCCTCTTGGACAAGTTTCCTTTGCACGCTTCCCTCCCCCCTTCCACTTGTTCTAATTTTATTCATTTTCAAGGCACAATTCAAAGGCTCCAGTTGGTGGGAACCCCTCCCAATGATTCTGTTCTAACCAAGTCTCAAGTCTATGCTGGCCAACTTACCACATTGTGACATTCTATCCTTTTTTTCTCCCAAAGCATCCATATATTTATTTCAGTCTTACATTCCAAAAATACTTTGACTTCTGATGGAATAGGGACCACATATGTAACTTCTTTGATGTCATGCCAAAATGCCTAGCCTAGGTTTAAGAAAATGTTGTCACATTTAATGAGCACTCACTGGTTTTTCGAATAATAATTATCAGATTATTTGCAGTGTTTATGTCCTGTGGCTTTTAAAATAAGAGTATAATATTTCTATCTGAAAGAAATAAAAATGGACCACACAGTACCATCTCTTTTAAGAAATTGGTGAGAAAATAGCACTTCACTACTAGAGAAGGAAAATTTGGAAAAGTGTATTATAAAGTATCAATTTACATATTTAACATACTACTATTGGCAGGGCTCAATATGTAGAAACACGAAGTAACTTTAAATTTTTACCTACAGTTTGTCAAGCCCACAGGCTCAAAATGACCTCAACGTTGAACAGGAGGCACATCCATCTGCCAGCACTAATTGTTTTATTGACCTGATTAAAGAGCAACTACTTCCGTGGTCAAAAAGATCTAGCCAAACCCATCAGCCTTAGGCACACAATAACAGTAATCAGAGATGCATATTTCCCTAATTAAAATATGAGTCAATAGGCAGAACATAAAATAATGTACTATTAACATTTATTCAACATATTTCTTTCACTGGTTATGATGTATGATTAAGCCAAAACCATTTTTTTAAAAAAAGCATATCCTATAATTCATCCACTTAATCTGTACAATTCAATGGTTTTTAGATTATTCCACCCTTTCCACTTGTTCAAATTCGATGGTTGCAAATGTCACCACAACCTAATTTGGAACATTTTGGTCATCCTTAAAAGAAACTCTGGAAGCACTCTCCCTCCCTAGAGTATGCCTGCGCCTTTCCTTTCCTCCTCTTCTTCCCCCACAGGCAGGCATCTCTTACATCCTAAGGGACCCCGTGAGCCTCACAACCAGGGAGCAATGGGCAGCAGCGGCCCATCCCAGGCTAACTAACCCCTGACCATGTTCCCAAGGCCCCCTTTTCTCTGACTTGTAAGGGAGCCAAAGCAGCCCAGCCTAGGCTCATTCCTCCACCTAGTCCCTCTTCTGTTGCTTCTTCTATGCTAGGCTCTTCTTTGTTTCATTGTCTCCAGCTTTAATAAATATCTTCTAAAAATAGAAAGAAGAAAAATTCTGATCACATGAGCTGTCAATGCCCATTCTTCCCTACCCTACCAAACATCCCAACTTTGGTTCTAAGCAACCACTCATCTACTTTCTCTGTAAACTTGCCTGTTCTGAACATATGATATGTGGTCCTTTGTAACTGGCTTCTTTCACTTGGCATGTTTTCAGGAGTTATCCATGTTGTAGCATGTGTCACAATTTCCTTTTTTTAATTGATGAATAATATTCTATGGAACAATATACTATACTTTATCCATTCATGAGCTTACGGATATTTTGTTTTTTTTTTTTTTACTTTTGGGCTATTATGAATAATGCTGCTATGAACATTGGTGTACCAGTTTTTGCACAGACGTAAATTTTCATTTCTCTTGGGCATATATCTAAGAGTGGAACTGCTGGTCATATGGTAACTCTATGCTTAACCATTTGAGGAACTGCTGGACTGGTTTCCAAAGCAGCTGCACCATTTTCATTTCCACCTGCAATGTGTGAGGGTTTCATTCTTTTCCACATTCCCACCAATACTTGTTATTATCTATCCTTTTTATTCCAGCCATTCTAGTGGTGTGAAGTGGTATTTCATTGTGGTTTTGATTTGCATTTCCCTAATAACTAATGATGTTGGACATCATGTGCTTATTGTTCATTTTTGTATCTTTTCTTGGAAAAATGACTATTAAATCTTTTGTCTATTTTTATTTAGATGATCTTTATATTATTGAGTTGTAAGACTTTATTAAAATATATTATGGGTATAAGTCCCTTAGATACATGCTTTTCAAATATTATCTTTCATTCTGTTAGTTGTCGTTTCATTTTCTCGATGAGATCCTTTACAGTACAAAAGTTTTTCATTTTGATGGAGTCAAGTTTATCTGTTTTGTTGTTGTTGCTTGTACTTTGGGTGTTGCATCTAAGAAAACATTGTTTAACCCAAAGTCATGGAGATTTACCCCCATGTTTTCTTCTAACAGTTTTATAATTTTAGCTTTTACATTTAGATCTATGATCCCTTTTGAATTAATTTTTGTGAATGATGTGAGGTAGGCATCTAACTTCATTTTTTTTTTTTTTTGCATGTGGATATTCAGTTTTCCTAGCACCATTTGTTGAAAAGAGTATTTTTTCCCATAATTGTCTTGGTACCCATTTTAGTCATTCGGGCTGCTATTATAAAGTACCATAGACTGGGTGGCTTAAGCAACAAACATTTATTTCTCACTGTTCTGGAGGTTAGGCGGTCTAATATCAAGACACCAGCAGATGTCGTGTCTGGTAAGGGTCCACTTCCCAGTTCATAGACAGCCAACTTCTCATTGTGTTCTCCATGGTGGAAGGGGTGAGGGAGCTCTCTGGAGCCTCTTTTATGAGGGCACTAACCCCATACATGAGGGTTCCACCCTCATGACCTGTTCACCTTCCCAAAGATCTACCTCCAAATACCAACATTTTGGGGATTATGTTTCAATATATAAATTTGGTGGGGGGTGGCCACCTTTGTTGAAAATCAATTGACCACAAATGTAATGGTTATTTCTGGATTCTCAATTCTATTCTATAAATCTATATGTCTATTCTTATGCCAGTACCAAACTTCCTTGATTACTATAGGTTTGTAGCTTTGGCTATTTTGGGGGGGGTCTCAAATTCCATTTTAATAAAATTCTATTTTAACACAAATTTTGGTTATATTAGAAGTGACTGGAAAAAACTAATTTCACATCTGACTGATGCTCATTATATGGCAAAAACTTTTAGTGCCTAATCTTATGATAGTTGAAAGGTGCTTTAATTACATACACAGCCTATGGACATCAAAGATCCCATCTAACAAATTCATCAACTTAGTACATTCACAGTTATTTGAACAAATAGCATCAAAATTATTGTTCCAGTTAGATACAAGATGATTACCAAGACTTGAGCACAGAAACTCGGAGTCTAAGGAACTGGAGGATGCCATTCTCCAAGTCAAAGCTGGGATCTACAAGGATCTCCACACAGTGTTTAGGTAATACAAAATATTTCATGGTGTGGTCTACAGCACTTTCCAGTGGTCTACAGCTACAGTTGTTCCTCCTTAGAACCTACCAACATATTTCCTAGTGTCTGACCTATCTAGAGTTCTTGAACCATTCTTTACGACTGACTGTATACTGTGAACAAAAATAAGAAAACAAGAGGCATCTCCTTGTCTTTAATATAAAGTCAGACCAAGAAAGCTGGGATATACCTTGCCTTACTTACTTATTATCATCTAACATTTGCCAGAAGGTTTTCTTTTCTACAGTGGAAACTTAAGCACCCAAAAACCTTCTAGCTTTTTCAGTATTTATTTAGGATAGACTGCCATTTTACATCTCACAGAATTTTTGTTCTTTTGTATGAAATGGCCTTCCATCCACCCTATTCCCATTGCCTGTTCCAAAAACAAAAGCCTTCTTATATACATAGAAGGTAGATTTTATTTTTCCATGCAATTGCAAGTTGAGAGTAAAAATTCTCTCCCACTAAACGTTGTTTAGCTTCCAGCTTATCATTAGTTATACATTTATAAATTAGTTTTTAGAGTTTTGTTTAAATCTTTAGCTTTCGCCCACTTCTGTGGAATGCTTTTACCTTCTCAAGACTAAGGACAACCAGCAACTTTGCAAGGAAAGTTTTTCTTAGCGGGTGTTGAATTTTCAGCTACATATTCTGAACGGAGTATGCACCCACACGGAACCTGGTGTAACCTTCAAGTCAATAAACCTCATCTTTTGCTTTTTTTTCCCTGAAGTTTTCCCTTCTCTATGAAGAAAGTTGTATCCTTCTGAGGATTCTTCCAAAGCCACAAAAGGGGCAATATGTGGAAAGTGGTGGGTTCTCTGTCTCAGAGAGAATGTTGGGGAGTCCCATTCCCAGAAAAGAGTGCCAAAAACCCTGCTCTCCACCCTGCCTTCCTTTCTTCCTTTCTCATTTGCCATCTTCTCTTTACTGTCTCCCTGTAAAATGTAAACTTCTAGTTTTTACACCTAAGCACCATTCCTTTTCCATACGTTCATTTTCTCTACTGAATTCTTAGTTTCCACACATCTATTGATCACGTCTCCTAGTCACCCCCAGAATTTCTAGACTCATTTGTCTAACTCTAGTCTGTGTGCCTGGACACTACTATCCATGGTCCCCGGCCCTCTTTGAGGGTGGAAGGTGGGGGTGGGTGGAACAGGAAAAAATGGTGGTGGGAAAATGGAGACAACTGCACTTGAATAACACGAAAAAAGAAAAAAGAAAGAAATGAATGATCCTGGTTAAAAACAAAACAAAACAAAACAAAACAAAACAAAACACAACACCAGACTCAGAAAATCCACTACTCGTGAAAAGGCTGTCTTACACTCATCACAGGTGCATATTTCTGTTTTCTTGTTCCATATAGTGAAGTGTAAAGAAACCTACTCTGACCAGCCAAGCAATACAGACTTCTTCTCTCTCCCACCCATCCTTTTAACTAACTTTTTCTTCTTTGACTAATCATCTTTCCTACCACTGACTTACACTCTGTAGGTAGTGTTAGTACTGTGGTGGACCACCGACATGCACAACAATTGCTCATTTCTTCACCTCATCAGATGCAGATGCAATAAAGGTGAGCACCTTCTATCAACTGCGCCAGTGAAACTACTACTAATGGACAGAGACGAGCAGATGGCTAGGTGGTTCTGTCAATATGTCTATTTCTAGTGAGCTTTTTGCCCAGCCTTTGTCATGTTTCCATATGTTAAATATATAAATATGGCACTAAAAATCCCAAATTCCAAAGTCAGTGATGATATAAAGCTGAGACCTTATGAAACTGTTTGCAATGAGGGCAAATACCATCTTATACATCTGTCACTTTCGTTACCTAGGAGTTGTTCACACAGTTGTCAGTGTTGGATGTGAGAATTTCACAGAAAATCAGTTAAGAGGACAATACATCAATTTTTTAAAATCAAAAATATTTTCAATGTAATTAAATTACATTAATGATAACTGTGAATGTTTTACCAATGAGTTTCTTTCTCAAAGCCTACTGAAACAAATAAGGATCCTTGTTCTTTGTGGATTCCAGGATTTATTTCTAAATATCCCATCTAAACTCTAATGCGGGAGGGAGGTGGGATTGGCTGGGGTGGGGGGGAATGGTGGGGGGGAAATGCAGACCACTGTCAATGAACAACAATAAAGTAAAAAAAAAAACCTCTAATGCAATATTAACTCCACCTATATTTTTGCATCGTGTGAATACCTGGATTATGATTCCATTCAGCCTCCTCACCATTGCCCAGGCCCTCACAATATCAATTTCTTTATAGAAAATGGAAGTGTTTGCTAATCCGTCAGCCACTCAGCTTTAAGTGGATTAATGTTGGTGCATTAGAAAATGGCTCCTAAATATTACATCAAATGAGTAATTCCAATATTGGACTTCATAGCGAAGCCAAAAAGGCCTTCCAAAGTACAGCGTTCACACGAGCTGAAGAGCATTCTTTTCAGGCAACTTTACAAATACTGCGATTTAAAAATTGATTTTTAAACGTCTGTGTTATTTCTTTAGTTATATTTGTTTCAAGATAGAGAAGGTGACATACAGAATAAACCCCTACATTTTCTTTCCACAGTCTAAGCCTGGAACCACATGAATATTCAGTGGCCATTATAAAGATATTAAGGGGGCTACCAAAAACACGAACTAGGATTTCAAACACTTTTCCGGTTTACTCAGATAACCGCCCCACATCACAAATGTTGTTCACTGGCCAAAGTGCATGTGAGAATGAGCTGGCACTCCATACAAACTAGAATGGCCAAAATCCAAAGGATAATAACAACTGTTGGTAAGGATATGGAGACACAGAAACACGCTCACGTTGCCTCTGGCAGGAATGTAGAAACAGTGCTGCCACGTTGGGAAACGACATGTAAGTCTCTCAAAAAGTTGAACATAGAGTTACCATATCACAATTCTACTCCTAGGTATCTACCCAAGAAAAATGAAAATGTATGTCCGCACAAAAACTTATACATGAAAGTTCATAGCAGCACTAGTCAGAATGGCCAAGAAGTGCACACAAATCAAGTGTCTATGGACTGGATAACGGATAACCGAAATGTGGTCCATCTACACGAGTATAGTGGAATATTATTTGGCAATAGAAACAAAGTACTGATACACGTACGAACCTGAAAAACATTACACTTAGTGAAAAAACCCAGCCATCATAGAATACATATTATATTGGTCAATTTATATAAAATGTTCAGCAAAGCAAACAGGGATAAAGTCAATTAGGGTTTTCCAGGGAGCCTGGGTCTGAGGATGGGAATACGAATTACTTGTAAGTAAGCTCAAGCTGTCTTATTGGGTGATGGCCATGCTCTAAAATCCGATTGTGGTGATGGCAGTACAACTCGGTACATGTACTTGGCATCATTTAATTGTTTTTTAAACTGGTGAACTTTATGGCATATAAATTATACCTTAACACAATTGTTTTAAAACATAGATGTGGGTGAAATAGTCAGGAAGCAGGTGAGGTCATTCAAGTCAGAGATGATGGTGGTCTGGACCAGGTAAGAATGAAATGAGAAGGTGGACTGATTCAAAAGAAGCTCAGAAGACAGAACTGTCAGGATTTCCATAATGCTGTTCCTCACCCACTTTAGTATTCTGTGAACTCTTATGGCACCAACACGCTGTACCATTCATTTTGACATAATCACACACTGTCTTACATTATCAGTTGATTGTTTTGTGCATAATGTCATTGCTCAGAGGCTGGATGTGTACATGGTGCACCATAAATACTCATGGACAAATGAATGGCAAAACAATTAAATGTAATCAGCCCCATGCTGAATATCATTGATTATTCTGGGTTATATTAACATTCATCGTAATGTTCAGACAATAAAACTAGCAATTACTTTCACATAGGAGTTGCTAAAGTCATCCACACAATAGTAGAGTAAAAAATCAATTTGTTAGAAAATAACCACCATAACTGATAGAAAAAGGGAACAGAAGACAGAGTCAGGAAGTTCGCCAAAAACAATATTTGCAATATGTATATTTTGGAGATAAAAAAATATAGGAATACTTTGAAGAACATGTTTGTCTTCTTAATTAAGAGTCTGCCCATTTAGCAATTCAAGTCTGAAGCCCGTGTAGTGCAGTGGACAGAACAGGGTCCAGGATATAGGAGTCTGGACTTTGGCTGAACCACTCATGTGAGTTTGGGCCTCTTCCTTGAAAAAAATACGATGGCCCTAAACATCTTTCAGAAACTCCATGGAAGACATCGATAAAATTATGTGTAGGTTTTAGGACATTCAATAAATCAAAATATTATTGTCTTTACAATTATTTAAAATTATAGCGATCTGTTTTATAAATGAATTAAAGCTCTATTAAACTCCCTTATTGGAAAAAGCTGCGAAGTTCATTTGAAAATAGCTCTACCTAACAGCTAATTTCTGTTCCAAGTCACTAAAGTAAATAAAGGGAAGAGAATAGAGATTTTGAATCAGAGCTGGGTTCTAATTTCAACTCTGCCACTTATCAGTTGGATGACCTTGGGCATAACTTAAAGTCTCCATGCCTTAGTTTTCTCACTTGTAAATTGAGGATGATAAATCCCTAATACTGGTGGGAAGGCTAAATAGATATAATACATGTGAACCATGGTATATACTGCCAAGGACCCAGCAGGTCCCTGATGAACAGTACGAGCATCATTATTACTCATATCAAATCGTGATTATTTAAAACATGACTAGCTTATGGTTCTACACGCAGTTTTTGCTAAATCACCAGATGTCTCAAGGAATAACAACACATTTTGTTCTGTAAGGATGGATGAAGTCATCTCAGACATGCAGTGAAATAAACAGTTGAAATGGAGGAAACATTATCCCATCCTGAATACCGCAGGCCTCAGTTTCTCCTAGAGAAGTCCAGTTTCCACAATCTTTAACAACACGAACCTTTAAAAACAACATCTAGCCAGGATATCACTGCCAGAAACGTAGGCTCTTATCTTAGAGGCATACGTATTTTTAGAAAACAGATCACATTACTTTGCTTCTTAATATTTTACCAATGAATTAATAGTGTGTCTTTGTAGGAAAGAACAACTAGCCCCCCAATGACCCCAAGCAATCACGCAACCCACATAGCACATACCAAGTTCCATGGACATTTGTTCAAAGTTTATTAAAAAATGGCCTCTTTGAAATGACTGCCACTTGCCTTGCCTATTACAAATGAATGACCAAATCAAATTAAAATGTATCACGACATCCTTAGTTAGGACAGCAACTTTGGTCAATAAGTGAAAACCACTTTTAAAGTTATCATGCACCATTCTCATTGAACACATGATATGTTTAATCCAAAATTACTCTATCCAGCCAAGCTTTCATTTAGAATGGAAGGGCAAATAAAGTGCTTCCCAGATAAGGTCAAGTTCAAGGAGTTCATCATCATCAAGCCCTTATTATATGAAATATTCAAGGGACTTATCTAAGAAAAAGAAGATAAAAAATAGGAACAGTAAAATGACAACCAACTCACAGCTATTAACAACTGAACCTAAAACAGAAACAAAAACAAACTAAGCAAACAACTAGAACAGGAACAGAATCACAGAAATGGAGATCACATGGAGGGTTATCATCAGGGGGTGGGTGGGGAGAGAG
>VMDR010010167.1:0-31472 GCA_007922815.1 Macrotus californicus | reverse complement strand
CAACAGCTGAGACAAATTTCACTTTGCTCAGCTTCATAACTTGCATGCTTTTTAAAAATTTCTCATCTTTCCATTTCTTCAGATTTTTTGTTTTTTGTTATTTTGTTTGTTTTTATTGTTTGATTTTTTTATTCTCCCTTTCATATTGCATTTTAATTTTTCTCCTTTCATTTCACTTGTATTCCAAATAACATACTACTCACGCTCTTTTACTTTTTATTCTTTTTATTCAAATTATATATTTCTTATCATGCAATTGTTATTCCAAATCCCACACAGCACCTTTCCCTGGTCTCAATCCATTTAGCCATCTTCCTGAGCTGTATTACTGCTGTGGTTGACTTAATTTTCTCTCACACTACGTCAAGCTTCTATCCCTTCCTCTCACTCTTTCTCCTCCATCTGACTTTCCACAAGCATCTTCTTTCTTAAGTCAGCTCACATTCCTTTTCCCTTCTAATAAGAGTCTTATTTCTTTTTCACCTTTCCTAAACAGTGGCTAGTTGAGTGAAATATAATGGTTATTGCTGTACTTCCTCGAAGGATGTCCTATTTGCTCACTACTTGTTTGTACGTTAAATCCTGTATCATACTCTCCTGCTGTCTTACTCCATCGCCTTCCCCCTGCCCCTGATCAGTTGAGTAAGAAATTTAATTTCATCGTTTTCTCTCTCCCTTTTTTTCTTCCTTTTTTCCCCTCTCTCAGCCCGGGCTTTACTCCTTACCCTTATTAGTTTGCTTCCCCCATCCTCTCAACATCATTTTTCTTTACGGTAGACATCTCATACTCACTTTTTGCTTTTCTATAATATTCTTATTCTCATTCTACCTTTATTACACTTCATTCAGCTGTCGTTGCTGTCAACACTGCTGTGGTTTTCCTCAATTTTGCTCCCATTGGTCCAGTACCTTTTCAGTTTTACTTCAGACCTCACAGTATACTATTCTCTCTTCTTACCCCATTGTTCCCATCACCCTTTTGTGTTTTACTTACATTGTAAATTTTGCTCTCTCCCTTTTTTTTGCCTTGGTTCTATCCTAACTCTTATCAATTCTCCACCCTCTTATTACACAACAACGTTTTTCCTTCTTTTAGTCATCTCATTTCCCTTTGTCATATCTTATAATGCCTGCAATCTCTCTTCACCTTTATTAATCTTAGTTCAATTGCAGTTGAGATTGCAATGTGGTAGTGGGGTTCTTTTTGCTGGTATAGGTTCAGTTGCCTGGTAATACTGCTTTGTTAACCAATACCTGTACAACAGCATATAAGACAAGGTGGGAGTTGTGAAAACCAGTAAACCTTCTGGAGGAGATAACTCACCAACAAAGGGGCCACCAACAGGTAAAATCCAAGTACAACAAGAGAGCCCACACAAATGGAAGAAAGAGCAGTCCTAGAGCATCCAGACAAGGAGATCAAAGAGATCAGACTACTGAGCCCTACAGAACCCCTATCACAGAAGTTTACCTAGAAAGACAGCTGGAAAAACAGAGCATCTGGAATCACAGAAACATACAGAAAGAGTCACCTAAAATGGGGAGACAGAAAAACCCACAACTGAAAGGAATGAAAGATTCTCCAGTAAAAGAGCTACATGAAATGGAGACAAGCAAATGATCAGATATAGAATTCAAAAGAATAGTTATAAGGATGCTCAAGGAACTCACTGACAACTACAAGGAACTGAGTGGGAACTACAACAGTATTTCAAAGGAAAAGAAACTATAAACAAGAACCAGGAATAAATTAAGAATGTAATATCTGAAATAAAAAATAAGTAGAAGGAATTACAAGAAAGCTGGTTGAAGCAGAGGACCAAATTATAGAGCTGGAAGATAAGGTAGAAGGAAATACATCGGTAGAGCAGATGCATGAAAAAAGACTCAAAAAATATGAAGACAGCTTAAGGGAACTGCAAAACAATCTGAAATATAACAACATCTGAATCATAGGAATACCAGAAAGATGAGAAAAGGGCCAAGGGATAGATAACCTGTTTGAAAAAATAGTGACAGAAAACTTCCCTAACCTGGAGAGAGGAAAAGCCACTCAAGTTCAGAAAGCACAGAGGGTCCCAATCAAGATGAACCTAAAGAGGGCTACTCCAAAACACATCATAATTAAATGCCAAATTTTAAAGACGAAGAGAGAATCTTATGGGCAGCAAGAGAGAAACAGGAAGTAACATACAAAGAAGCTCTGATAAGGCTAGCAGCTGATTTCTCAACAGAAACACTATAGGCCAGAAGGGAATGGCAAGAAATACTCTAAGTAAGGAAAAACAAAAGCCTGCAACTGAAACTACTCTACCCAGCAAGGCTCTCAATTAAAATGGAAGGCCAAATAAGGAGTTTTTGAGACAAAAGAAGCCTCAAAGAATACACCTCCTCCAAACCAGCTCTGTAAGAGGTGCTAAAGGGACTGCTTTAAGAAAATGAAGGGAAAGAGTGAAAGAGAGAGGGACAAAGTACAAAGGAGGAAAAATGGCAATGAATAAATACCTATCAATAATAACCTTAAATGTAAATGGGTTAAATGTTCCAATCAAAAGACAAAAGGTAGCTGAATGGATAAGAAAACATGACCCACATATATGTTACCTACAAGAGACTCAACTCAGAACAGAAGACCTACACAGACTGAAAGTGAAGGGTTGGAAAAAAATATTCCAAACAAATGGGCAGGAAAAAAACAACCCAGGGTAGCAATACTTATACCAGACAAAATGGACTCCAAAACAAAGGCCATAAAAAGAGACCCAGAAGGACACTTCATAATAACTCAAGGGAAGAATCCAACAAGAAGACCATAAACATTGTAAACACACATGCACCCAACTTAAGAGCATCCAAATATATAAGAAAAATCTTGGAGGACTTTAAGAAAGATATAGACAGCAACACACTTATTCTGGGGGATTTTAAAACCCCACTGTCAACAATCAAATTAGATCTTCCAAACAAATTATAAGCAAGGATATTGTGACATTGAACAATGTCCTAGATCAAATGGACTTAACTGATATGTCTAGAACCTTTCATCCCAAAGAAGCAAAATACACATTCTTCTCAAATGCGCATGGAGCATTTTCAAAGACAGACCACATGATAGGACCCAAAACAAGCCTCAACAAATTCAAGAAAATTGAAATTATATCAAAATTTTCTTGGACCACAAGGGCCTGAAACTAGAAACCAACCTCAAAGAAAAAACTTAAAAACATTCAAATTCATGGAGATTGAATAGCATGCTATTAAACAATGAATGGGTTAAGAATGAGATCAAGGAAGAAATCAAAACATTTCCAGAAACAATGAAAATGAACACACAACAGTCCAAAACCTATGGGACACAGTGAAGGCAGTCCTGAGAGGAAAGTTCATAGCAATTCAGGCCTACCTAAAAAAGTTAGAAACATTTCAAATAAACAACCTAACCCTAAGGCTACAAGAACTGGAGGAACAACAACAAACAAATCCCAGAGTGAGCAGAAGGAAGGAAATAACCAAGATCATAGCAGAAATAAATGACATAGAGACTAAAAGAACGATTCAAAGGATCAATAAGTCCAGGAGCTGGTTCTTTGAAAAAATAAACAAAATCAACAAGCCTTTAACCTGACTCATCAAGAAAAAGAGAGAGGACCCAAATAAGTAAAATCGGAAATGAAAGGGATAGATTAAAACTGACACCATAGAAATACAAAGGATTGTGAGAAGTTACTATGAACAACTATATCCCAAGAAATTTGAAAACCTGGGTGAAATGCGCAAATTTCTAGAAAAGTATAATGTTCCAAAACTGAAGCAAGGAGAAGCAGAAAGCCCAAACAGACCAGTAACAGTTAGTGAAATTGAAGCAGTAGTCAGAAAACTCCCAGCACACAGCCTCAGCAATTTTGAGAAAGAAAAACAGATTGGGAGGGATCACAATACCTGATATCAAACTGTATTACAAGACCACTGTAAACAAAACAGTTTGGTATTGGCATAAGAACAGACACATAGACCAATGGAACAGAATAGAGAGCCCAGAAATAAACCCAAGTCTCTGTGGTCAATTAATATTCAACAAAGAGGACAGGAGCATAAAGTGAAGTAAAAAGAGCCTCTTCAACAAATGGTGTTGGGAGACCTGGGCAGCTACATGCAAAAAAAAATGAAACTTGACCACCAACTTACAACATAAATGAAAATAAACTCAAGATGGATAAAAGACTTAAATATAAATCACAATACCATAAAAGTCCTAGAGGTGAACATAGGCAGGAAAATCTCAGATATTCCATGCAGCAGTATTTTCACTGATAATGTCCCCCAGAGCAAGGAACATAAAGAAGAGAATAAAGAAAAGGGACTTTATCAAAATAAAAAACTTCTGTGTGACTAAAGAAAATATCAGCTACATGAAAAGGGAACCAACCATATGGGAAACTATATTTGCCAGTGATACCTCAGGCAAGGGTTTGATCTCCAAAATATATAAAGTACTCATATGACTCAACACCAGGAACACAAACAATCCAATTAATAAATGGAGACAACTGTACTTGGACAACAGTAAAAAAATGTGAAAAAAATGGGCAAAGGATCTAAACAGACACTTCTCCAAGGAGGACATACAGAGGCTCCAGAGATACATGAAAGGATGCTCAGCATCACTAGCCATCATCAGGGAGATGCAAATGAAAACTACAATGAGATACCACTTCACACTGCTCAGGATGGCCATCATAACCAAATCAACAAATAACAAGTGCTGGAAAGGTTGTGGAGAAAAGGGAACCCTAGTCCACTCTTGTCAGGAATGTAGGCTGGTGTAGCCACTGTGGAAAACAGTATGGAATTTCCTCAGAAAACTAAAAATGGAACTGCCTTTTGACCCAGCAATTCCACTGCTGGGATTATACCCTAAGAGCCCTGAAACACCAATTCAAAAGAACCTATGCACCCCAATGTTCATAGCAGCACAATTTACAATAGCCAAGTGCTGGAAGCTACCTAAATCCCCATCAGTAAATGAGTGGGTAAAAAAACCCAAAACTATGGTACATTTACACAGCAGAAAGAAAGAAGGAGTTCCTACCCTTCATGACAGCATGGATAGAGCTGGGAAACATTATGCTAAGCAAAATAATCCAGGCAGTGAAAAACAAATACCATATGATCTCACCTACGAGTGGAACCTACCAACAAAACAACAAGCAAGCAAAATAGAACCAGAGACAAGGAAATAAAGAACAAACTGACAGTAACCAGAGAGATGACGGGCAGAGGGATTATAGGGAGAGGGATTACAGGGGAAAGGATAGGAAAGGTTGTCAAGGAATATGTATAAAGGACCCATGGACAAAGCCAAAGGGGGTTAGGATGGAGAGTGGGAGGTGGGGATGGGTGAGGTGGGGAAGAGGGGTGGGGACAAAGTGGAGACAACTGTGCTTGAACAACAATAAAAAAAAATAGAAGAAAAATATACCATAGTTTTTTAAAACATATTTTATTGATTATGCTATTATAGTTGTTTCATTTCCCCCCCTTTATTCCCCTTTGCCCTGTACACCCCCTCCCACCCACATTCCCCCTCTTTAGTTCATGTCCATGGGTCATATATATAAGTTCTTTGGCTTCTACATTTCCTATACTATTCTTAACCTCTCCCTGTCTATCTTCTACCTACCATTTATGCTTCTTATTCCCTATGCCTTTTCCCCCTCTCTCCCCACCCACTCCCCTGATGATAACCCTTCATGTGATCTCCATTTCTGTGATTCTGTTCCTGTTCTAATTGTTTGCTTAGTTTTTTTGTTTGTTTGTTTGTTTTAGGTTCAGTTGTTAATAACTGTGAGTTTGTCGTCATTTTACTGTTCCTATTTTTGGTCTTCTTAGATAAGTCCCTTGAACATTTCATATAATAAGGGCTTGGTGATGATGAACTCCTTGAACTTGGCCTTATCTGGGAAGCACTTTCTCTGCCCTTCCATTCTAAATAATAGCTTGGCTGGATGCAGTAATCTTGGATGTAGGTCCTTGCCTTTCATGACTTGGAATACTTCTCTCCAAATACTTCCCTCCTTGCCTGCAAGGTTTCTTTTGAGAAATCAGTTGACAGTCTTATGGGCACTCCTTTGTAGGTTACTGTCTCCTTTTCTCTTGCTGCTTTTAAGATTCTCTCTTTATCTTTCATCTTGGGTAATGTAATTATGATGTGCCTTGGTGTGTTCCTCCTTGGGTCCAACTTGTTTGGGATTCTCTGAGCTTCCTGGACTCCCTGGACTCTATTTCCTTTGTCAGATTGGGGAAGTTCTCCTTCATTATTTGTTCAAATAAATTTTCAATTTCTTGCTGTTGCTCTTCTTCTTCTGGCACCCCTATGATTTGGATGTTGGAACATTTGAAGACATCCTGGAGGTTCCTGAGCCTCTCATTTTTTTTTGAATTCTTGTTTCTTCATTGTGTTCTGGTTGAATGCTTCTTTCTTTCTTCTGGTCCACACCGTTGATTTGAGTCCCAGTTTCCTTCCCATCACTGTTGGTTCCCTGCCCATTTTCCTTCATTTCACTTAGCATAGCCTTCATTTGTTCATCTAATTTGCGACCAAATTCAACCAATTCTGTGAGCATCCTGATTACCAGTGTTTTGAACTGTGCATCTGACTGGTTGGCTATTTCTTTGTCACTTAGTTATATTTTTTCTGGAGCTTTGATCTGTTCTTTCATGTGGGGAATTTTTTTTTTTTTTTGTCTTGGTGTACCTGTTACGTAGTAAGGGGCAGAGCCTTGGGTGTTCACCAGGGTGGGGCAACCACATCAAATATATCATAGTTTTTTAATCCACTTATCTACTGATGGGCATTTAATCAGAATGATCTCCATGCTTATTGGGGGAAATCTCTAACTGTCCTCCCTGAATATGCTTAGAATTAAGTGACCCAACTAGTGACTAATTTTATCACTGAGATTTAACTTTATTTTTTTCTTGCACATGTGGATTTATTCATTTATTCAGTCATTAATTATAGCTTGAAAGCCTATTGTATATGAGGTAGTTTTAGGTGCTATAGTTCAGCAGTTGAACAAAACAAAGTTGCCACCTCCTGAAGCTTTATAGGTGGAGAAAGTAGAAAATAAACAAATAGTAAACAACTTTCTGCTTGTGATAAGTGTCACGAAGACAACTGAGTGCAATGAAGAGCTAGTGAGGGTATGTGTGTATGTATGGTGTTAGCGTGTGTAGGTAAGACTTCTTTGTTAAGGGAAGTATTTGTACTGAGACTACAACAATGAGAAAAAGCCTCCCATGGGAGGATTTAATGGAAGAGCACTCTAGGCAGAGGGAACAGCAAATGCAAAACCCTGAGCAGGAGTGTGATTCATGAGCTGGAAGAGCAACTCCAGCCTGTGGGCTGGAGTGAAATTTACATTTGGGGATCCTCATAGGCCATAGTGAGTACTTTGGCATTTTCTCTGGGTGAGATAAGAAGCATTGATGGTTTGTATAGAGGGATAACATAATTATCTTATGTCCTAGACTCGAGGGGACAAGAGGTGGAGCAGGAAGACCAGTTAGAGAGCTATTGCTACTGATGACAGATGATGATGATGATGATTTGGGTCAAACAATTATTTTTGAAGAGCGTCCTATATGTTCTGTATGATACTACCCACTTAGTCAGTTGTGTTCCAGATCTCCTTGCGCTGGCTGGGATCAAAGCATGTGGGCTTTCCTGCTACATAGAAAAACACACATAACGGGAAAGGAAATGAGGAAAGAAGTCAGCCTGAGCATGAAGCTCTGGGTGTGCTGAGGTACTTGATTATGTGTGCATATGGCCACATACCTTGCTGGGTAAGTCATTGCAAATGTCATCAAGCTAATGTCCATTAATGACTAGTTAATTATAAGGCTGCCATTTCTGTCCTTGGTCTGACAGTTGGTTTATTTTACTGAAGGCAGTGTCTTTGGTAGAGTTCCTTTATCACATTAAAAGGGTATGTCTTTAAAAAGTTGTAGCTTCAAGAACAAAGCAGATCAAACATACGTTATTAAATAAGAGAGCTAAGCTCAGAACCTGGCACATAGTGTTTAATAAATGTTACTTGAAATTAGATGTATTGCTTTGTTTAATAAAAATTCCACCAACTTAATATATTAAAAACTCCTAAAGAGTAATCAGTTAAATAAATATAATATTAGTAGATTGAAATCAGAATTAGCAACTTGTACATTCTCTTGATTTGTTAATGGCTGCAGTTACTTGCTATCCTGTCCAGATGTGTACATTAATGTATATATTTTCCCCAGCTCCTTTTACTTCTGCCTTCTGGGTTTCCCTCTCTCATGTGTTTCCCTGCTCTTTCCCCCTCCTACTCCTCCTATCATTTACTGAGGACTAACCAAGTGTACTAGCCACTGTTCCTGGCACATTATACACAAAGCCTTCTTATAGTCTTCAGTTCAATGTGGTGCTAGAGAGAACAGCCTGAGAGTCAGACCCATTGGGTTCTAACAGAGTCATTTTACAAAATCTCTCTGAGACTCAGTTTATACCTCAGTAAAATGAAGATGGCAGTATATTTTTCAGGCTGTGAGTGAGAGTATGTAAGGTCACTTAGCATTGTTACAGACTCCATGGGTAATTATGGCCATCTTTCTACATATGAAGAAACAGAGGCCCAGAGAATCCCAGGACTTGCCCAGGGACACATAGTACCATTCAGCTTTTCACCCAGATTCACCTAGCATCTCTCATTAAAAGGGAGAAGGTAGATGTACCTCGGTGCTGCCAGGCAATCGCGAAAGGCAGCAAACCATGGTGTGTAAGAGCACAGCTTCAGTGCATGCAAATTCCGGCTCTGTTACTCACTAGCTGTGTGCCCTTGTGCAAATTAACTTCTCTGTGCCTCAGTTTCCACACCTGTAAAGTGGGGCTAATAATTCTGTCTATTCCATAGAGATGTCGTGAGGCTTAAGTAAGGTAGTATGTGCAGAGTACTTAGAGCAGTATATAAATATCATCTGTTAATATTTGCATTGATTGTGAAGTATCATTGAGTGTCGCTAAGAGGATGTCTTTTCAGCAGCCCCCAGTCCAAGTGCCTACTTCCTTTGTGCTTGAGCTTGGACCCCTCCCCCCCAACCCCTGTACACAGTCTCATCATTTTTGTTCGAGTGGGGGCATACCTCTCCCCCTGCAGCTCAATCACCGTCTTCCTCTCCCTCCAGTTCTGCATGCCATCTCCTGACCCATTCGCTGCTCTTGTCAGGTCAAAGACAGCAAGGCCTGAGTGGGGTGCCCAGGCAGCATGTCATGTCCCAGTGCTGTTGTACATCGTGTTTCAGAGATATTTTGCTGTAATGTTCTGTGACCTTTTCCATTGAGAGGTAGTTGGAGAGGCACTCAGTAAGGGAAAATTGAGCTGTTTTATTCCTCCCCAAGGAGGCTCCTGTTTCCTTTCCACCATTCATTTGAAAGCTATCATTTTCTTGATTTTATAGCTGAAAAACACCATTGATTCACTGGGTGTTAGATGCTAAGAGTTCTCCTATTGACATGCTTATTGACAGTGTTCAGTATATTCTGCGTCTAATTATCACTCTTGGCTAAATGATACACCTTGTGGACTTGAGCGATGGAGTCGATAGCTCCCACCACATTGTTCTAGCGGTGCCTATTGAGCCTGGTGTCACAGCAGTGTGATTTATGTGATCAGAAAGAAAATTTCTGGTGGTGTGCTGCATAATTAAAGCAAGTGCGGAGTGACTGGTGACAAAAAAATCAGGTCTGCCGATGTCATCCCCAAATGAGGAGCGAATTCTCTGGTAAGCAGCTGTGACAGTGAAGAATCCCTCTTGGCATTTTTGGCTTTGCAATTTTCAAGGGTTCGATTTTCCTCCCAGCTCCAGCTAAGGATTCCTCTCCTCTTTCCTGACTCCTCCCATTCAAAGCCCCAGGCTGCGTGTGCTCTTGTTCCCCAGGACTGGGGCCACAGGTCTTGCTCTGGGTGGGGCTCACACCAGGTTTGTTGTTTTGTAGGGGAGGCACTTCATAGAATTTGGACAGGCCAAAGCCCACATTTCCACTAGGGAGGATGGATGGCTTAAATCTTGTCCTTTGTATCAGCCAGTTTGGGTTTCTTAGGTTAAGACTAAATGTTGAGAATGCCGTTTTCTTTGTGCACGAGAGGAGTTGAGGACTCTGGCCAGCCCCAGGCAGGAACACTGGGGAAGAGCAGGAGGCTGACTGGAGGCCAGGGCTGGGCCTGTGCTAAGGAAACGGCTCTGGTGTGAAACAAACTCCCTCCCACTTCTCCTGTGTCTTTACTTACGCTGTTCTCGTATGTTCTTCAGGTCTCAGTAGTCAAGGAGGCTACCTTCAGTGCTGGGTTAGTGATGTGTTCTGTGGAACCAAGCGTCTCCTGTGGACTTCAGTTTTCTGATCTGTAAAATGAACCAGGGGTCCCTTTAACACTACTATACTGAGGCTTAATAAGTTAGAGGCTTGAAGTAAGGGTTGGAGAGTGTAAAGTTGTTCATCTGCATGGTCCCTGAAGGAATTCATTGGCTAGGCCTCCACTGGCCAGAAAGAAGAACTTTCTGTACTCAGTTTGTCTAAGATGCATTACCCCCTACTTCATACACAAGTAAAGGAGCCTTTAACATGAAAATGTATTATAGTGAGACATTTAATGATGGCTGTGAATTGAGCAGCTGAATCAAGCAGGACTAGACATTTCCAGGCATCTGAGTTGGCAGTAAATTTGGCCTGGTGGCTAGCAAAAGTCACGAGCAGAATTGGATGTGAATGTTGGTGGGTAGCTGGGGCTCTGCACAGTGGTTAGGATTCTGAGGCATTACATAGCTGAGATTGTGACAAGAGGGACTTTTGAGGTCATTGATTGACCCAGACAGGTTACTTTCTTGGAAGTCAAAGAGGCCTTGTGTGACTTCTGTTACCATCAGTTCTTACTTAAGGGACCTCTGTGTGTGATGTTTTTGCGTTCAGAATTTTAGAATGAGAATAAGAGAAAGAAGGAAGTATTACGTAAAGGACGTAAATAATTTGCCTTGAGAAAGCTCACCCAGGCACCAGACCAGAGATTTTGTAACTGAGTTTGTATTTTCATAATTGAATTTTTTAAATACAAAAGCTTTGAGAATACACTGATATTTTATGATGGGTGTCCCAGTAATTTGTTTAGAACATTAGGTGGACCGTGAAACTCGGCAGTGTTCTTAAAAACTCAAGAAATATCATATACTTTTATTTTGTTCATGTGTGTTCATGTCTGTTAACTATTCATGTTTATTTAGGTCTGGACTGTTTGCGGTAAGGGGAGAATTTCCTCTGCAAACGTGGAAGGGTGAGTGAACCTTCTGGTAGGATTATGGACTCTTTTCTAGTCTGTCCGTAATAATTACTAAACATGTCTCTGTGAAGACTTCTCATTACATTAGTGTATCGTTAATGCAACACAGCACCTCCAGAAGATTCCGAGTGACCGAGCAGGGTAAAGTTGATCGCCTGTCTGTTGTTCCTTTTTTTTCCATCCTTGACTTGACAAGTGGTTCGACTTAGAAGCCCTGACCATGCCTTACAAATCATAGGCTACGATGATACCTGTGGTTATGGACCATGCTGGTTCTGCTATGTGCTGGGGGTCCCCATATCTGAACCAGAGTAGATTTATTGAGACGTTGGAAATTGGAGGGAAGAATGTACGTTGGGATCCTTTGACCCATACTTTTTCCTATCCTCTGTCTCAGGCTTTAAAAATGCCTCTGCTTCCTGTGTCCTGTCTTTCTCCTCCCTCAGGAGACACGTCCTGCTGGCAGAGGTGTCACCTGGTGGATTTTAGGGCAGAGCAAGAATTGTTCTGGTTAGGTTGGTGTGTAATTTGATGTTTCTGAAAGTGCTCTGGCCTCTCTACCTGTTTGAGCTCTGGAATCCCTGAGGGGGTGAGTGTGCAGAAGACGTTCTCGCTTCTCAATTCATTGTGACTTTAGCTAAAGGTCTGTCCTGTAGCCGCTGCCACTCCAAATCCTGGTGAGTAGAGAGCACGTGAGATGGAGTGAACAGCAAGCCTATGGCTGGGGTCTGTGTGTGGAGGGGCGTTGGGTGAAGGGCAGGGAAGCAGGATTTTCCCTCTGGCATTGTCAAGGAGATAGACCCTTTGAGGAGATGCAAAGGCGCAGCAAATCAGACAGGGCTTGGCTTGGGCAGCTGTGGGTGTGCCTGAGGAGCGAGGGGCAGAGTGACCTGCATGCATCGCCCAGCGACCAGCAGAGGGTCCAGAATTCAATGTTTCCCTCAAGTAGCCCAGCTCCTTAAAAGAGAAAATTATTATTGTTGTTCTTTCCTGTCTTTGGGATTGTTTATACATCTCAAATGAACTGTAAAAGGAATTTTGTGCATTTGACAAACTTTTACTTTAAAGGAGGCAGGTTGGAAAAGGGTTCGCCGTCACATTAAAGGCTCGCTATTGTGCTTTTCATTCAGCTTCACGAACAGTGGCCTAAAATGGCAGTGGATTAAATTGATGTAATGACAAGAATTCACATAAAAGACTGTGGGAATGGGGCAGAATACTGCCAAGGCCGCACGGTACTGTGGTCTTTGATCTGCCGTAGATGGAAGACATAATATACCTGTATTTATGTTGATTCTAAATAGGGAGTGTATAAACAGAGGCATGTCATTTTTCTTACAGTCTTCGAGTTGAAATTAAATAGCTCTCCATTTTGAGCAATGGGCATACTTTTGAGTAATGAGTTAAGCACAGTTTTTGAACATTTGGATGCTATTGTAAAACACAATAAGAGCATTTTTTTGCTCAATTAGGTTCCTGTTGCACGGGCACACAGTATGTGGGCATGTGTGAATTATTCATTTGTTAAAGGGAATCCTTTTTGTTTTTAGAAAAACTCACCTTTGTCTTGGTGTATTTAAGCAGTAACAACTGCAACTCGGAGTAAAATAAACACCCCCTTTTTCAGTACCAGTCTTTGATGTGGGAGCTGCAGATGAGATGTTCCTGCCTTCTGGAGAAATACATATGTGACTTTCATCTGGGAAATGTCTTTCTGGGGTAGCACCAGCTGGAAGATGTCAGCTGGGATGACCAAACACTTGATCAATTGACGAGGGGTGCGTCAAAGGTGGTTGAGAGCCATTTATGTGCAGTGTGTTTGAAAGCACTGTGAAAAGTATAGCGTGCTTAACGTGCATTTGTATACAATATGAAAGCATATTTTTATTAGGCACATTTTAACATATGGTTCCAAAAAAGAAGAAGGTGTTGCACTGTGCTCAAATGTTTTTTTTTTTTCCCCCCTGGGTATAGCTAGAAAAAAAATCATCTTTATGCAATTACTTGAGTAATGATGTTCACACTTTTTAAGGCTTCATAAGGAACTGCCCTGATTTCTTAAAACAGTGTTTCTCACCTCTACACTTACTTTGGGAAGAAGTGAACTCCTTAGCCAGGGTTTAAGGCTTTCCACAGTTTGGCTGACTCTGCTCGGCGGGAAAGCCCCTGTGCTGGCGTGTTCTGCCCACCACTCTTCCTATTCCTAGCCTCCCATTGGTGCTTTTGTTTATGCTGTTCCTTCTGTTTGAGGGGTTGTCCTCCCCTGACCTCTGCTTATCGGGTGCAGCCAAACCTCCAAGGGATGGCTTGTTTCGGCTCCCCATCGCAATCCTTCCCTGCTCCATAGTCACCTCCCAATGGCAGAAGGTTTTTTATTATTATTATTATTATTATTATTATTATTATTATTATTATTTTTGTTTTCTTTTCCAGTAGCATTCAGTGAGAATTATCCATTGCTATGTTGTGTAGTTTCCCTATCTTCCCTGCTGGTTCTTAGCCTTAATGGTTGAGGGTACTAATAATGGTAATGAATATGAGATAATAAAAACACATGTTCAGCCAAATTTTACTGATTGCCTTTGTATGCTAGGTGGTAAGGATGAAGAGGAAATCAAAAATCAGGCATGGATCCTGGATTCATGGGCCTTACTGTCTAATGGGGAAGATAAACCATCACAGTCACTCAAATTGGTGTAAAAATGTTGATTGTAACAGGTAGCACAAAGGGGCAGGCACATGGCACTGTGAGGAAGTCTGAAGAGGCATTTGAACTGTTGGGGAATGCTTCCCTGAGGGTAGGACTGGCTACATAACTTGCAGGGCCCAGTGCAAAATAAAATTTCAGGGCCTCTTGTTTCAAAATTAGTGAGGATTTTAAGGCGCCAAGAACAGAGCATCCAATCAAGTGTGGGGTCCTGTGCAACTGAGCAGGATGTGCTCCCATGAAGACCACCCAGGCTAAGGAAGTGATGTTTGTGCTGAGATGTGAGACAGAATCGGATGGGGAGATGGTCCCGGCAGAGGAAATATTGTGAACAGAGTTTTGGACAAAAAGGAGAGTGGCGTATTCAGATTTGGATCAGTGTGGTGGTGGAGATAGAAGAGAAAAGACCCACGTTCAGTGGGGAGCAGACGTGGTTGGCAGGGCTTGGCACAGTGGCCTGAAGGAGCCAAAGATGCCGGAGATGACATCTAGATTTCTGGCTTTGAATCATTGCATTAAACCTTGTGAAATTGCCAACACGCTGACATTTATGATCTGCAGAAACAGCAATTTCATATGGTGCAGCCCAATAGATGTGTGGTTGGTAGGATACTCACTTAGACAGGGATTGCTTAGAGGACCAGGCAGGTTTTGATTTGTTTTTGCTTTGGTGGTGGTCAGTGCAAGGGAAGATTACAAATTGGGTTCTGATATGTTGACTTTGAAATATCTAAGTGAGGATGAAGAGGATGAAATTGTCTTTGTGGGTCTGGAACTTAGAGGAGTGGCCTGAGCAGAGATACAATGTTGCTAAAATGGGTGGTATATGAGCATTTTGCAAGGTTTACCTTGTGTAGAGTTTGCATAGTCCTATGGCTCAGAGAGTTTGATTAACTAGTCAAAGGTCACACAGCTGGCAAGTGGAGGAACTGGGTTTTGAAGCCTGGTAGTTTCAGTCCAGGGCCCAAGCTCTAAACCACTATGCATGCAGCCTCCCTGGTGGGATGGCTTCCTCACACCAGTATGCACAGTTCTTTATAGTCAGTGGGTCCTTAGAAATTCCTTATTGAATAAATAAATGTAAAACATTCAATGAAAATAGCAGCATATTCCCTTCGGAATAGGAGATTTTTATGAGGTCTCAAGGCCCGGAAGTGTGAGTGTACAGATGGAATTTAAATGGTTGGCTTCCTGGTTATTTTCATGTCACTTTTTTACTTCTAAGCACATCCCCAACCCCTGCTGAGGTCTGAGCTTTGTAGAGAGCCTTGGTTGAGAACATAGTATTTTCTCTTGGATGGGTCAATTGATGGTAAGTTAGACTCCCTCTACATTGTTCCTGGGGTGGATTTTATAGAATTTTGACATCTTAGAGCTAAGAGCTGGCTGAGCTGTGGCCGTGTCTCTGTTCTGGTACCCTTGGAGTGCACTACTAATCACCATGGCACTCATTCCTGCTGCTGCTCCTGATGCTGATTCAGAATGCTTCTCAACGCAGCATCCCACCCATTTTAGGACTAAGGAAACTGAGATCCAGGAGGATGGTCCTTCAACAATCAGGATTAGCATTCAGGAATAAATAAATATGTTTGATCTTGCAGAGAGGACTCAGAAAACTAGATCTAGTTCTTTCACAGGTAAGGAAGCTGAGGGCCTGAGAGGGCAGTGAGCCTGCTCATTTCTGGCACAAATAAAGCTCACATCCTCCTGCCTGCTTCCTGAATAGTAAATGGCCCCTCTTCTGGTCTGAAGGAGTGAAAACCACTTGCCACATAGCAATCCACTTGGTGTATTGGCTCATTCAGCAAGAAGGAGCACATCTGGTTGTGTGCATGCATTTTTCATCATCTGTTTCCCTGGAAATTTCCCCATCACGAATGTGGACAGTGAATTGAGTGATGCAAATTCCATTTTATTGGGGTTGCCTTTTGAAACAAGTATTTAAGCTTTCCTGGTGTTCTCTGCTATGCCCATCCTAGAAACGCAGTATTTCATTCTCTTTGCCCCTGATGTTGAAGTGAAGCATATTGTTTCCCTTTAGGACGCCGTTAAAAGTCGATGATGACCTTTACAATGACTAATAGTTTTCATGGGGCTTTAATTGTGATTTTTTTTTTTGGCAGAGCGGCATCAGTCTGCCTCATATGTCTTTTGTATCAGGGAATCAATGGAAACTGCTGCCTTTTGTTGATGCTATAGGAGATTTTATGCCAATGACAAGGGATTTGATTTAATATTCTCTTTAAATAAGATCAACACTGCTGCAGTTATAAACTCTTCGAAAAACTGTCAAGCTCATCAATATAGCATGAAACAAAAAGTTAGCAGCCTGGTATAAATTAGCTCGTGCAACGTGTGGAGAGGGAAGGGTGGTAGATATTTATGATTGCATGCTAAAATATATATATTTAGAGATTTCTTTCTGCTTTTGCAACCATGAGTAGGAAATGTAGAGAGGACCATTTCATTACCACTGTCTCCCAAACCGCAAACTTTCTTTGCCAGTTAATGATTTTCTGGGGCAATTCTGAGCATGGTGACATGATATAAACAGGTATTTATGATCTGTGATACAGTCCTTAGTGACTATGGATTTATAGTTAAAGGGAGAAGCAGGAACCCAGCCGGCGATTATTGACAGAGCCTCTGGAATCTATACTGTGTTTGTTTCCATTATTCACACGCACTTTCTTTGGGGGCCTGATTATCCTGTAGTCTGTGTTTCCTAGTTAAGTTGTGAGGTGAGTATGAGACTTTGAAGTTCAGGGACGGACGCTCTACATGTTTGGGGGCAAGTACGAAACCTTGTCCCCGTACTTGTTCCCCAATTCCTTGGCATATCCGTTCAACTCTAATTAAATTATGTGCTCATTCCCTCTCTCTCAGGCTCTGTGACAGGTGAAAAGGGAACCCAGGCAGGAACAGAGCTGATTGACAAGAAGTGATTGGGGTGAGCATGCGTGCACAGGCTGTGGTAATGGCGGAGACCTGGGGACAATCCAGAGTTTCCATGTGGCTCCTGGGACAAACGGAGGCTTCTTCAGAACAAGGCCAGGCAGGCGAGGATGTCAGACATGCCAGAGACAACCTGGGTGACATGGATGATGTTAGCAGAACAGGAATAGGCAAGAGGCTGAGCCAGGAAAATATGGGGTCAGGTGATCTAAAGAGAGTATGGGGTGCCTAGCACCCTGGGAATGTTGCAATAGAGCTGCTGACAGCACCAAGGAGAGTTTTGAGGAGACCACTGCTTTCATGAGGTTCTCTTCTGAAAGAGGTTCACTCAGAGTTGACTGCAGTGCCTGAGCCATGACGTGAAACCACTTGACCGGAGTCTCTTGACGTGTAGTCCACGGACAGCCCACATCTCAATCACTTGGGACTTCAATCAGAATCTCTGGTGGCAAAGCTGAGACTGCATTTTGTAAAGTTCCCCAGCTGAGTTCCCTGCAAACCAATAAAGTTTTAGAACCACTGCTCCAGAATTAAGAAGTCTTGCCAAAAAAAGAAACTTAGACCTCCTTCCTCCCCTTCCCCAGAATAGTGTAGGGTTTGTATCATGAGAGATTGGGATATTCTTTGAATAGATCTAAAAAAGAGATGCTTCTTCACTTTACGGGTCAATTTGAGAAACTGTTATTCTCCAGAAATTATGCAATATACATTATCTTTAGGTTGTGTTGTGTGTGTTTTTAAAGATTTTATTTATTTATTTATTAGAAAGCAGGGAATGGAGGGAGAAAGAGAGTGAGAGAAACATCAATTGGTTGCCTGTTGTATGTGCCTCAACCAGGGACTGACCCCGCAACCCAGGCGCGTGCCCTGCCCCGGAAGAGAAATGACAACCTCTCGCTTTGCAGGACGATGCCCAGCCAACTGTGCCGCACCAGTCAGGGCAAGGTTGGTTTTGCATATCTCGTTGGCACAGTTTGCATGCAGTTTCAGATGCCTCCAACCCCCGCCCCCCCCCACATCATGAGCTGTGTGTTGAAAGCTGTCGTCCAGAAGACAGGGTTATATACTTGTTGCTCCCTTTCACTGATCACACCATACTTGTCCCAGCAGTTGTGTTGAAGGGACAGTCAAGATAATGTCCTAGAGAAAGCTCTGCTTGGGTGAAATGCTGGCTCTTCATCATGTTGAACACCTTGGTGAAAATTGAAGCATGTGGCCCCCCACTATAGATAATTATTCCATTTGTCACCGTTGGAAAGTGTTGGTGTTCTTGAATTTGCATTCTGTGTTCATTTACATGCTTGATCTCCTTACCTTAGCCTCAGCCTTCCATGGGTGAGTTGTTTGGAAGCACCTATTGTGCAGGGAAAAAAGAAGTGATGAGCTTCCTTCTCCTGGGCTTGGGGATGTTGAACTTGAAGATCCTACTTTTCTATCTGGTACATAGGTCTTGAACATGGAGTGACTCAGAGAAGCATGGATTTATCTTTTTTTTTCCCCCCCCTAAGAGCCTTTCATAGGCATGAGTCACTCACCAGACCACACATCGACTCTCATTTGCCTAATGTTTTTGTCATTTTGGAGGAAATGAATGTGCACTGAGAAAGTCTCTCTGCTTGTATTCTTGGGTGGTACTTAAGCTACCCGAACATTCTTTTCTAGGATTTATTAGTTAATGATTTTCTTTTCAATAAACATTTGTAGCATATTTCCTAAAGGGGTGGAGGGAAATAACTTGGCAGCCTTTTCGGTGTTATTGACTTTTGTTTTGTTTTTAATCTTAGGACACCGTTTTCCCATTCAGCCACCAGGGCTGTGTTCTTGCCTCTGGCCTCAGCCCCACCGCCTGAGCGTTCCTGTTTTTTCTGTAAGACAGGATACCAACTGAGCGCAGGCAGCGGGTTGACACAGCCAGATCAAAACCCTTTGAATTTTGAAAATGATTCCTCTCTTGGTTTTGAGCCTAGTGATAAAAGCAAAGCAGTTGTCATCTGGAAAACAGAGCTGTGTACATGGCAGAGCCTTTCCAATTAGCACACTTAAGATGCGTGTTAGAAATGATGGGGAGTGGGATGATACAGAGCGGAATGTGGGTAATAGGGCTTTAAATCTTCATGTTTCAGTTGACTTTTTCTATTGTAGTTTTAAGAAAATTGTTGCACATTATTGGAGCTCCTAAGTGCATCTTAACATTGATCTTTCTGTTTACAATAATATCTTCCAAAGCCACAGAAATGTTGTTCATGAGTAAGTTTGTATCCATTGGCTTTCTAAGTAGAGGAGGAATAATCTACTAATTCAGAATTACTACCAAATAACATGTGAGTTTAGGCCACTCTCCAGGTGGCTTTCATGCCTGCTACCAGCAACTGGTTTGATGGAATCCCTGAACCAACAACCTGGCATTTTAGATGTTCACCAGACCCAGCCTCAAAAATGAATTCTGTCCATACACACACAGAAATAAAAGGCAGATGTCCAGCATAAACTGATTGGTTTGCTTGTGATAAACAAATCAATGATGTTAGCAGAACAGGAATAGGCAAGGTTACCTTTCTACAAAGGTATCATATCAGAGTTACCTAGATGTGTGAAGTATTCACTAGAATGTGGATGTCGAGCCCAGGTCCTAGTCTAGAGTAATAATAATAGTTGTGATAGATGTTACTACCACTCTCCAATATTTCTAGTGTCATTCTTTGCCTGTCCATATAGGAGAGTTACATTTCCCTTCCTCTGAGATTAGCTGTGCCTTGCTTTGGTCAATTCAGTGGGAGAAGGAGTGATTTGTGCCACTTTTAGAGAGAAGCGTTTAAGACCTAGTAAACAATAAATGCCCTTTTCTTATGCTATGGTAAACACTAAAGCCTTTTTTTGGCGGGGGGGAACCAGCATTTTGAGATGTTGGAGACTCTGTTAGCTTGGGTCCCTAAGTGACCTCAGTGATCAGAGAGCCACCTCACTGCAAGTGAACCCACATTGGATGTGTGGAATAAGAGAGAAATAGCTCTTTGTTGTTTTAAGCTATTTGAGATTTAAAGCTTGTTTGTTATTGCAGCATAATCTATCCTATACTGGTTGATATACTAATTAACATTTATTTAGTGCTATGTGCCATGCATTTATAGTACTTTATATGTATTAATTCACTGATGGTCACTGCAACAGTTTGATAAACGTACTGCTATTGTATCAGTTTTTCAGGAGAGGTAACAGGTGCTGAGGTGTTAAATCACTTGCCTAAGATTACATTATTCCTAAGGAGCAGAACTGAGATTTGAACCCAGGCAGTCTGGAAAATATTCAGTAAATGGTGAGTGAATGAGCCAAGATTAGAGAGAGTATTTGGTGGAATGTACAGTACTTCATGCAGCATTATTGGGAGGGGTACAATTGGCATTATCTCTCCAGATATCTCTAGCTGCCTATCATTATGTCATTATAATTTCTTATTTTTAGGTCATAAGCTTTTAAAAAATCTTTTAGTTAAATAGTGCTATGGTTGGCAATGCCTATAAAGGTTTGGTAAGGCTGGGTGCTCCAAGAAAGCACGTGAGCCACCAGAAAGGAGAGTCAGGGTCTCCAGGGGAAGTAAGAAGGAACCAAGGACAAGAGTGGCTTTTTGGCTGAGGGTTACGCTCATAAAGGCTAGTGGTTGGTGTGTTGTGTTGTGAGCTCAGAGAAACAGAACCTGTTGTGGGAGCTCCTACCTATTGAGCTGACCCACACTCTCCAAGGAGAAGTGGGGCAGAAGCTGACTGCAGGTCTGCTCAAATGTTTATTGCTTTAGAGTGCTGGGCGGGTTTCCTACATGGGCAGAACGAGGGGCTGCAGTGTGGCGTGGGAGCTCTCAGGGCTGTGGCTTAGCTCAGTTTCTCTAACACGTTCTGGTCAAGGGTGTAGTTCATCCCTCCCACTTCTCTGTCTCCAGCTGCTTTGCTTCAAAACAACTTTCTTAAAAACTCACACATACTCTTATACTGAGTTAGCTGAAGGCCCTGGCCATGGATCTCTTTGATTGTAAGTGACAGAAACCTCCTTAATCTTGTGTAAAGAGAAAATGGGAATTGGTATAGGGTCATCTTATGAAACCACAACACTGGACACTTAGCCAGCCCTCAGGGGGGACTGGAACAAGGGCCTGGAAAGATCTGTGGAGTCACACATCCCTCTTTCGGCTCCTGGAGGTCATGCAGAGCTTTCGGTTCCCTCAGTGTGTTCACTTTCACTCCCCCCACCCTGTTAGCTTTACCTACTGCCACGCGTTCATGGGCAAACACTGCCATAACGTGGTTCCCGAGCTTATGGATCTTCTGTTCACGTACCTATTGTAGGCTCATAAGCAGCTTTATCTCCCATTTCTACAAACTGGGAAGAGAAAACTTGATCCATGTTAAGTCATGGTCTACTCCTGGTATTGTAAGCAATGGTGGCCACATCAGATCTGTCATTTATTCTGCACATATGTTGAATGCCTAGGGTGTGAGAGTCATGATGTTAGATGCTGGGGACATGAATATTAATAAGGGAATGCCTCTGTCATGCTTTGGAAGGGAATGCAAGGCCATGACTCAACTCAGAATGTCCAAGGAGATCCGCACCTACCAGTTACAAAGAAGCCGCATTTGGTTTTCATATCAGGAACGTTTCGACAGTGCGGGGAGCTGCTCTTGTAAGATGGCAAACTGTCTGATGCTGAGATTCTTTAATCTGAGGTAGGTTGATCATCTCTCTTGTAGGATGTTATATGAGGAAATTCTCTCCTCATTCAACAAGTTAGACTCGACTCTATGATTTATGATAAACCCTGTGATACAACCTATGAGAGCTATAGAAATGAATAGAGAAGAACTATCTGCTAGAAGTGGTCAGAAAAATCACTTTGGAGTAATTGAGACTTTAATTTGGCCCTAAAGAAAGAGGAGAAAGTGAAGAGAAAGCAGGAAGGACATATATTCTAAGTTGACAGTGAAATATATAAAGACACAGAGATGATGGGTGTGGCATGTGTGAGAGAGAAGAGATGCATCTGTTTGATGTCTGTCAGGAAGCTGAGGGAAGGTAAAACAAGTTGAATTTTAGGAGGGTGTTAGAATATTGAAATCGGGGAGTTGGATTTATAGTCAGAACATTGTAGAACTAGAGAACACTGGTTGCAGATAGAACAATGTAATAGAACACTCAAGAAAAAGTGGCTTAAGCAGGGAGGAGATTATATTGTTTCCCATAAAAGGAAAGCTAAATTAAGCAGTTCAGGGATTGGCCCAGCAATTGCTATTAAGGACCAAATCTTCTTCCATGTTTCTGCCAACTTTGGCATATTGGCTTGGCACGGGAGCTGGTTTCCTTGTAGGCACAACCTGAGTGTGATGGTTCCACGGATCACAGATGGACACAAGAAGGTTGTGCCCAAGCAGGGGAGGGATGTTTCCTTTGGTGCATCCCTTTTCATTTGAGATGTTCTTTTTCAAATGTCTCCGGAAAACACTCCTTTGTGTCCTGCAGACCATGATTGATCACATGCCCCACCTTAGCTTTAGGGGAGGATGAGACAGAGGAAGGCAAACTTCCAGCAAAGAGTTGGGGATGGGGGTTTGGAGGTCCTGGGTAAAGGCTGTAGGATCAGCTCCGTCAGTGGTGTGGGTCATCTCGTACCATTGCCTAATTTCACAGGTAACGATATATAATAACTGTCATATGTCTGATACCTATTAAATGCTGAGCACTCTTCAATGTTCTGTTTTTATTCTTTGCAACAGTCCTTCCAGGTAGGCGGTGTCATTCTTATCTACTGATGAGGAAACTGAGTGGTGTGTGTGGGTGACCTGGATCCTTAGCGTCCAGAGACGTTAGATCTTATTGTTAAGATCTTAGTGTTAATCTCAGGTTTGAGAGGGCTTTGGATCAGCATTGTCCTCTCCTCCAAAGGTGTCTGCCTCTGCCCACAACATCGCCACCCAGTGGCAATGGGAGCCAACTCTTGAATATTTGCAGAGACAGAAGTTTCCTGACTCCTGGTCCAGGGTTCTTTCCGATCCACATTACCAGCAGAGTACAGACCTATATGAAATAGAGGAAAATTGGTTTTCTTCTGTGGTTCCCTCCCTCTCCCCCTGCACTGGGGTGGAGCAGGGGTTCTTTTATGCATACTGGTTGCTGTTACTAGTGATGTCGTGGTGGCTGGTATTGTTGTAGGGCATGCTGAAATCCATTAGCAGGTGTTCAAGTCCCCTCCCAGTGAAGTGGGGGCTGTGAGAACAGCTAGTGTGACCTCCCCAATTTCCTTAAGCCGGAGACCCTGTACCAGGTATTGCTATTTTCTATTTGCAAAATGTTAGTTGAAACAAAGGGCTGTTTTGTTGGGCTTGTGTTTCCCTGTGGAAAAGATTACTTTAGGCCCATTTTAGAAAATGCTTTTAAAAAGAATCTTGTGTACATTGAAAACATAGGGAAAGAAGGAAAATGTCTTGATGGTTTTTTATTACAATGAGAATTGGAATGAAAGCTCTCTCAACTTCCTCCCTCTTCAATCCTACTAAACAAACCTTTGTCTGTGGGAGGATTATGTTTAAACAACAGGAGCAGGGATGGGAAAATGGCATTATTCAAGGACCCTAGTACTGACAAGGTCACCTCCAGTTGTCAAAATTAAAGAGGTGCTTTAAGAGTTTTTGTTATTGGTGTTAGTGGAAAGGGGCTACCTGTAAATCCAATAGGAAAACATTTTGCATCTGTAACATGAGAAGGAGGGGAGAGGAAGCAAAATTCAAGCAGTGAAAAGATTTGTATTTTGTTATTTTTTAGGAAAATGTTTTTTTGTGTTCTGTTGTTCTCAAATGCCTTCAATTTGCCTTACCTTATTTTGGCTAACAAAAATGGCCTCCTGCGCAGATTTGCCAATTATGGGAAATGTACCTTCTAAACATTCTCCAGGGAGATGTGGTGATTGATGGCCCATCGTGTTGGCAGCTGCAGCTCTGCTGATGTCCTAGGTATTTTAGTGACCTGGGACAGGTCTCTAGAGGTGGGGCAGGTGGCCTTCTGTTGATCAGGAGGACCCTGACTGTTTTTCCACCTGGTACATAAAACAGGCAAGGAAATGGCCAATTTAGATTTTTATCATCAAATATAGTAGCCGGTAACCACGCACTGAGCCACTATTGAATAGTGGAACTGAGCTGTGCCATTAAATGTGACTTGGTGGTAGAAAGAATACAGAGTATCTCATCAGTACTTTTTTATTTTGATTATGTGTTGAAACAGTAATTCTAGGGATATATTAGATGAAATAAAAGATATTTTTTAAAGCTGTTTTTATCTGTTTCACTTTACCTTTTTAACTTGGCTACTAGAAAGTTTTGAGTTATCTTCATGGCTTGCTTTTCTGTCCGAAAGCAGTGGTCTCGATCAGGGTTTAACAAAAACTATGGCCCACTGCCTATCTCCGTAAATCATGTTTCAGCAGCATGTGGTCTGTGGCTTTTTTTATGCTACAACGGCAAAGTTGTCTAGTTGTCTAGACTATATGGCTCACAGTGCCCAACAATTTATTATCTGGGACTTTATAGAAAAACGCTGCTAAACTCTGTTCTCAAGGATTCTGGAAGATGTGGTAGGACCTAAAACAGTCCCGGAGTCTTACCCTTGTGCATCACTCCCGCAGGCAAGAAGAGAGAACCAAGGATTCCCCTGATGTCTTAGAGGGGCTTCAGGCATGTGCTCCCCTTTGTCCTCAGCCTATTCTCTCTAAAAAAGTGGTAAAATGAAGCCCCCACCTCACTATTAGAAGCCCGGAAAGAGAGACTGTAGAGCCAGAAAGTTGACTGGCTAAGTGACTAGAGGGCAGGCCTGGAATCGTGTACGGTCCTGTGCAGGAGCGTGGGAACATTGCTGCTGATTCCTGCATCTCTTAAGGTTTTCCACTGGAGACACAGAGTCGTGTTGGTAAGTAGCGGCACCCATGTATGAAGTGACTTAAGAGGCTCACCTGCCCTAACGAGCCACCATGGCACATTTCAATAATTTTGGGTCGTTAAGGTATTGTCTTTAGACCTAAGGGCTTCCATCAACAAGAGGCTGTTTCAAGGGTGTTACAATCTTAACACTTTAACTATCAGCCGACACCTTAGGGGATGAGTTTTTAGCTGACTAAGGGTAAGCTTTAGAGAATTGTGAAGACTGAAAAGGGGAGTTGGAACACAAGGACAGGTGGCACAAGAGACCAGAGCTGACCTTACCTACACCATAGCCTTTTCCTGAGACCCACTGCTGGGCAAGGGCCACGGGCAGGGAGGGGGCCCACGGGGAGGGTAATAGGTCTGTTCCTAAGCATAGATTGTTATGACACTTCGTTAAAAATTCCTTTCCACTTTCCGTCCCCGTCCGTCCCCCCCGCCCTCCAGAATAAACATGTGTTCTAGGACAGACCCTGAATCAGAATCAAGTTGACCACCCATTTTGGGTGGTACTGGTGCCTGCCAGCACAGGGCGAAGTGTGTTACAGTGAATGGAACACAGTATTCAGAGTGAGTTACAGGATGTTAGGCACGTGATTTACCACCTATAGTAAACAGGGCTTCACACATGGTGTATTTCTGCCGTGTTGGTTAGTTATTAACTGCAAAAAAGGGGAAATTCATTTAGAAGACGTGCCCATTTTTTATGGGGGAAGGCCGCCTGGAGATGCATGGCATTTTAAAGCAAACAAATTCCTGGGAGAGCCCAAGCTTACCACCCAGCAATGTGGCAAGGAATAAAAACATTTACACCAGTTTAATATGAATGGTTGAAAAAAATATCTACTGCACATTGAACATGATATATGAAACCATAACCTACTTTTGTGTAGTAAGCAACGGAACCATTCACCTAACAGATTACTATTCGAGTTGACATTATTCTGCATCTTTTCGATCTTCTCTTGCCAAGTGCTGGAGACTGTCAGAGAAGCCCGCCAGATACATAGGCACTGTTGGCCTGGGGGTTGAGAGCTCATAAGACTCCTGAAGGCAGAGGTTGCCCGGTGACCCCCGTGCTGCACACTATAGTGGAAATCACAGGATGACAGCCAATATAAACAGTGGCTGTATGTGGAATGTCAAAATAGAGACAAATAGAGGTGGGACTGTCTCCGTCCCCTGCTCCCTTTCTAGTCTATAAAATGGAGCTTATTTCCTCTCTTCCAATAGAAGAAGAAGTGCCATGTGGCTTTCGGGGGCCTCAGAAATGATTCTTGGCTTATTCTTATAACATAGGTGGAATCTGACCCCCTCAAAAATTATTAAGTGGTGACTCTTGCTTAATCCTACCATGATTTAGCTGCGACATATTAGATGTTAAAGCTAAGGGAGTCTTAGGAGACCTCTTGGTATAACTCTTTCTTCTTTCACACATGAAGAAACTGAGGTCTCAGGTTAATTAATTGCCTCAAGTCCAATGCTAGTTAAGTAAAGGGTTGCTCCTGAGAACCCAGATATCCTCACCCCGTGGCCCAGAACTCCTTCCATTCTACCTTTCTGCTTTTGTTCACATACACATAATTTCTTGGAATTGCTGATTAAAAAAAGTACAGCACCATTGACCCTTGAACACTGTGCAGGGTAGGGGCACCAACCTCCCTGTACAGTTGAAAATCCATGTATAGCTTTTGACTCCCCCCAAACTTAGTTACTAATAGTCTACTGTGGACTGGAAGCCTTAGTGATAACATTGTTAGTACACATATATTTTGTATATGATATGTGTTATATACTGGATTCTGACACTGAAGTAAACTAGAGAAAAATAATATGTTAAGAAAATCATAAGGAAGAGAAAATACATTTATAGTACTACATGTACTTATTGAAAAAACCCGTGTATTAAGTGGACCATACAGTTCAAGCCCATGTTGTTTCAGGGTCCACTGAGATGAAAAATGACCCTTGGTCCTTTTGTTATTTGATTTGAAATATCCTAGGTCATTGTCCATGGGAAGGTACCATATCAGTCTGTCTCGTGTTCCTAATTTGTTTTACGGTTCTAGTACTGTGAAGCTCTTTCTTTTAAACTCTTGTCTTTAAAGTTTTATAGTTTAATCTGCTGTGGGTGATGGTAACAGTTTTATATTCAGGAAGATTAACACAATTTTGGAATTTTAGGGAAATTTGTGGCATATTTAAATAAACTGGAGAGGCCAGTCCTTGCAAAGCAGAAGAGACTCTTTTCAGTGTAAAATATATGGGTTTTGACATTTCTGTAATTTTTACAAAACTCTCAAGAATTTTATTCCAATGTTTTGTCTGACGTCCCCAAACTCTTTAATTTAAGATTGCCATAGAACTCTTGCTTTGTATTAATTCCATTTCATTTGTGTATTTTATGTGTTTAGTGGTCATATTTGAAAAACATCTCTTGTGAGTGCTCTGTGTAATTTTGGCAGAAAAATTACTTTTTTTGTGTTTCTGCGATGATCCCCTGAGATCATTTTTGCATAAATCCGGCCTTCTATTTTCAGATACAAATCTGTTGTACAGATGATTCTTCTTAGAAGAAAAGATGCATTTGTAGCTGAAAAATGTAAATTACTTTTCATGGAAAATACCTCTCTGAGCCCCTATTTCCAAAATGTGATGATTGTACACTGTGTGTTTTTGTGCATGCTCAGGACACTGCTTTTCCTTACAATTAGAAAGATTGTGACAGTGCGGCAGGTTGGACGCAGGGACATGGCTGCTTTGGCCACGGAGGCAAGTGAGCGGAGGGGCCAGAGGCAAAAAGCAAAAGACCTAACATGGATGTGGCACTTAGCTGAGGGGAAACGGCTTGGGTTTTGAAAGGGATCGCATAGAGGAGCATCATGGACATTCTTTACAGTGCCAGTGTGTTAGCAGAGGACCTTTGGACCTGGCACAGTTTAAATATAATTATCATGCCCTGTGTACAGCTCATCCTGGCTTTTGCTTTTTCATTCAGTATTCAAAGTTTTGTTTGTTGTTATGTGGAGGGGCTTTTGGAACAAATACCCGCCCCATCACAAGTATCATGAAATAGGGAAGGACACCAGAAACGCCTACCTAAAACATCTTCTGTTCAGTACAAGGGCTTACTCTGTGAGGTACACTGGGCACCGCTGTAAAGCAAAGTGTAAAATCAGTGTGTTCAGGTTCGTGCCAAAGAACGACTCGAGTTTGAGAACATTTACATCTGTTTTCAATAATTCCTCACATATGTTGCAGAATGTACGTTATCCATCTTGTTATCCAGGAAATAACATTTGTTGCAAACAGTTTGCCAATTCGTAATTTTATTGAATTTGTTTATCATGCTGTGGCTTCATATGAGGTCTGAAAGATGGTGATCTTTGGTGTTCCAGCTGTTGTAACATTTTGCAGTGAGGCCTTAATTCCGGGATGGGCTGAAGTTTTTTGGAGTGTTTGGGCTTTCTTAGAACTGCAGTCTGAGTGCTGGCGTTGTTAATGGGCAACCATTTGGAGGAAACACAGAATGATGTGCTTTGCCTTCATACCCTCGAACCCATGTTCATTCCTGGCGTTTACATACGGTCTTGGGACTGATGTGCTGAATAGCACTCCTTGTGTGCCCTGTATTGTCTCCTTTGAAACCTGCCCATACTTTCAAACTGTTTTCATGTTGGGTTGAGAGGACACTGCTCCCCAGATGGAAAAGAAGATGATTCCTTTAGAATCATCTCAAACTATCTCTAACCTGAAAACAAGTAAATTTCTTCCACAGAGAAGCTGCAAAATGTCTTTTTGCTACATAAATATTATCATTTTCTTAAGAAGTTGTTTGGAGGTGAAAAGCAAGTTCAACCGGGTCTAATTTTATCATTTTCCTATTTTCTTTAGCAGGCTTTTGCTTTACTGAGGTTTCTGCTGTCTTTGCCAAAACTGAGAAGGAAAAAGGACAACAACCTTGAAAGCTCTTTCATTCTGAATTATTCCTTAATGTTTTTAATGGTTTATTATAACCACACAAATGCGATCTTGGGGCCATTTAGAAGTTATTGACTTTCCTTGGAGATGAGACTTGGCATTTTTCAAACCAGAGTTTGCTTTTGTGGCCTGGAAGTTGCAAGGCACATATATTTGGAGGGCTAAAGATTATTCCCCACCAAGAAGTTTTGTCAACCTGACCTTCTCCACTCTTACGACGCTGCGCACACAGCAGTAATCTCTGCAGAGGAGAGCAAATAAAGTGAAGAAATATAGCAGTACGTGTTATTTTTACACCCTAAAGTAAATTCTCCAGCATTAAGGCCGACTGGGAATTTTCATCTCAGAGTTCTCATGAATGCTGCTCCACTTCGCTGTTGTCCTCTTGAATCTCTTTTTATTGTAAGTCTTTGAGGCAGGTATTTCTTGTAGTAATTTGCTCAGCCATCCAGAGAAGTGAGACATAGAAGTGGGTAAACTTGGGGCTGAGAGAAGTCTTTTGGGGTCAGCTGGTCCTGCCGTCCAGCCTGAAGGGGTTAGGTTCTGTGGCCCGTCAAGGTGAAGGAGTAGTTCAGTTATATTTAGAGAACTTGTGTCACCTAGAGTTTCTGTGACAAGATGATCTCTAGCACTTGATTCAAAAGTTAGCGAAATGAACATTTCTTCGAATGTCTGCTGAGCCCTTTTGGTGAGGCAATAGTCCAGGAATCATGGGAATCCGAGGTGGGACTTGTGTGGTCATCCTTTTTAGCTGCCTGCCCCAAAGAAGGCATCCATTTGATGGCAGCCAGATGGCAGCCAGATGGCGGATCAGTCCCCTGCTTGAACCCCAGAAGTGGTGAGGAGCAAACCAAAAGAAGGGCAATGGCAAATTTAAAAACAAAAAGCAACCAGAACTGACAGAAAATCAAACTGTATGGAAGTCTGACAACCAAGGAGTTAAAGAAGAAACATTCATCCAGACCGGTAGGAGGGGTGGAGACAAGCAGCCGGGCAGAGAGGACTTGCGGCAAGGCGGCAGCTGGCAGACCGGGCAGTCCCATACCCATGTGCAGATAAATTGGGAGGAGGAACAACTGGGGAGTGAGACAGACCACACAGCCCAGGGTTCCAATGCAGGGAAATAAAGCCTCAAACCTCTGACTGAAAACACCTGTGGGGGTTGAGGTGGCATCAGGAGAAACTCCTATCCTCACAGGAGAGTTCATTGGAGAGACCCACAGGGTCCTAGAATGTACACAAGCCCACCCACCTGGGAATCAGCACCAGAAGGGCCCAATTTGATTGTGGGTAGCAGGGGAAGTGACTGAAAACCGGCAGAGAGTGGAGCAAGCAGCATTGTTCCCTCTCAGATCCCTCCCCCACACACAGAGTCACAACGCAGCTACGTGGTTGCCCTGCCCTGGTGAACACCTAAGGCTCTGCCCCTTACTACATAACAGGCACACCAAGACCAAAAAAAAAAAAAAAAAAAAAAAAAAAAAAAAAAAAAAAAAAAAAATGGCCCAAATGAAAGAACAGATCAAAGCTCCAGAAAAAGTACAACTAAGCGACAAAGAGATAGCCAACCTATCACATGCACAGTTCAAAACACTGGTAATCAGGATGCTCACAGAAATGGTTGAGTATGGTCGCAAATTAGATGGACAAATGAAGGCTATGCTAAGTGAAATGAAGGAAAATGGGCAGGGAACCAACAGTGGTGGGAAGGAAACTGGGACTCAAATCAATGGTGTGGACCAGAAGGAAGAAAGAAACATTCAACCAGAACACAATGAAGAAAGAAGAATTCAAAAAAATGAGGAGAGGCTTAGGAACCTCCAGGATCTTTAAATGTTCCAGCATCCAAATCATAGGGGTGCCAGAAGGAGAGGAGCAACAGCAAGAAATTGAAAACTTATTTGAACAAATAATGAAGGAGAACTTCCTCAATCTGGCAAAGGAAATAGACTTCCAGGGAGTCCAGGAAGCTCAGAGAATCCCAAACAAGTAGAACCCAAGGAGGAACACATCAAGACACATTATAATTACATTACCCAAGATGAAAGATAAAGAGAGAATCTTAAAAGCAGCAAGAGAAAAGGAGACAGTAACCTACAAAGGAGTGCCCATAAGACTGTCAGCTGATTTCTCAAAGAAACCTTGCAGGCAAGGAGGGAAGTATTTGGAGAGAAGTATTCCAAGTCATGAAAGGCAAGGACCTACATCCAAGATTACTGCATCCAGCCAAGCTATTATTTAGAATGGAAGGACAGAGAAAGTGCTTCCCAGATAAGGTCAAGTTCAAGGAGTTCATCATCACCAAGCCCTTATTATATGAAATGTTCAAGGGACTTATCTAAGAAAAAGAAGATCAAAAATAGGAACAGTAAAATGACAACAAACTCACAGTTATTGACAACTGAACCTAAAACAAAAACAAAAACAAACTAAGCAAACAACTGGAACAGGAACAGAATCACAGAAATGGAGATCACATGGAGGGTTATCATCAGGGGAGTGGGT
>VMDR010010166.1:0-31450 GCA_007922815.1 Macrotus californicus | reverse complement strand
AAAAAAATGCAATGCACACATACATATGGTCATTGCAACATTATTTACAAAAGCCAGATAGGGAAGCGGCCTAAGTGTCCATCACCAGATGATTAGATAAAGAAGTGGTACACAACAAAATATGACTGACTCAGCCACACACAGAGAAAGAATGAAATCTCTCCATTGCCAACAACATGATGGAGGGTATGGTGCTGAGTGTAGTGAGTCAGAAAGAGGAAGACAAATACCAGATGAGTTCACTTATATGTGGAATCTAAAAAGTAAAGTCATCAAGCAGAAGAGAGAAAGACTCACAGATACGGGGAACAGGGTGATAGTGGCCAGATGGGAGAGGGATTGGGGGGGACTTGGGTGAAAAAGGTGAAGGGATTCAGAAGTACACATTGGTGGTTACAGAAGAGTCATCAGGAAGTGAAGCGCAGCACAGAGAATATAGTCAATAACATTGTAATAACTACATAGGGTGTCAGATGGGTACTGGATTGAGGGGGGTGATCACTTTGTAAGTTACATAAATGTCTAATCACACAGTTGCACACCTGACACTAATATAATATTGTACATCAACTGTAATTGAAAAATAAAAGCATTTAAATGAAGATAAATATATCTTGAATTCATTATACCAATGGATTAATTTCTTAACTGTCCTTAATGAAAATGGAGAACAAAGAAATAAAACATCTCCCATGATGACTGGGAAAGTGCACAAACACCCTTCTGCTACATTCCCAAGTACCATGAGCCCAGGAGAGTGACCTGTGAGGGCTGAGCCAGCCTCTTCTTTGCGGAGCAGCAAGTTCCCTTCAGAGAATGAGTGACACGGAAGCTGTGGTGACTGAGGTTTGGGGAACTGGAGAACACTCTCTCAAAATCAGCGTGAGCTTCTCCCTCAAGGAAAGTCAACGGGCAGTTGACACCTGACAGCACTTGTCGTCTGGATGGATTGGAAGCTCTCAGAGGACAACCAGGATGCTGGCAAACGTGTGTGTCACCATGGCAACCAGACAGCTTCCCAGAGCTGACAGCTGTTTCCAGTGGGGTCTGCGGTAATGTTGACAAATGTGATTTTTGATGATGTGTCATTAAATCCTCCAACACTGGGAGAACTCTGTCACTTAGTGAAACGAGGCATCACTTTCCAATAATCCTGCATCAGCACAAGAGCCACTGAAGCAAAGAAACAGAATAGGAAATGCTCAATGGAGGTGTTTCAGGTTCCACTTTGCAAAGAACTTTTCAGGAGCTACCACTTGTGTACTTTAGTGTATGATCCACGATAAATACCCACACTTGTCTGAAAAGGTTTTTAAAATGCTCCTCCTATATATTTGTGTGAAGCTGATTTTTTATATACTGCCACAAAAGAAAAAGATTTAATGCAGAAACAAATATGAAAATCCAGCGGTTTTCTAATGATACAGACAAGAACTGAGACTTGCAAAATGTAAAATGTAAGCAGATCCACTCTTCTCACTACCTTGTTTATTTGTGAAATGGTTATTTTTCACAAAACATTATTCTGTTAACGTACATTATCAATATTGTTCTAAATGAATTTAAAACTTTTTCAAACAGTTTTACCTTGTATGGTAAATATTGATAGATGTAACTCACACAAACAAAATCATTTTCTGGACTCTCCCTATTTTGTAAGGCTGTATAGAAGTTCTGAATCCAAAATGTTTGAGAATCGCTGAATAAAACAGCACGTGGGCGGGGACTCAGGAAGACAGTGGGACAGAGACTTGTCGGTGCAGGAGGAGGGCTCGGGGCAGAGTCCCGGGTCCCCAGACCTGGCTCCCAGGGTCTCAGCCCGAGGACCGAGGGATGCTCAGTGCTGAGGAATCCTTTTTCCCCTGGGGCTCCCCTTCTTCCTCTTGCGGGTCCTTCTACCTCTTTACTCATGACGCCAATCCAGTTCTCATTCCCATTGGGCGACCAAGCTCTGGAGAAGCCAATCAGCGTCAACGTGGTTCGAGATATAATAACCACAGGAAGAACCACAACTCATTCTCTCCAAACTGTCAGGGTCTGGGTCATGGATCCCCGACCCCTGCTCCTGAGGCTCTCGGGCGCCCTGATCCTGACTGAGACCTGGACAGGTGAGTGCGGGGTCGGGAGGGAACAGCCTCTGCGGGGCAGGAGCCAGAGGACCAGGCCGGGGCGCAGGACTCCCGGCCCAGACCCCAGACCCGGGACTCCAGCATCGGGCCAGCCCCTCCCTCGCCCCCTCCCCTCAACCACCGCCCCCTTTTCCCGTCCTCAGGGCCCCCTGTTCTTACCGGCCCCATCGCGGACGCAGGACGCGCGTCCTCCGTGCTCCCAGGTCCCCACACCATGAGTATTTTCAGCACCGTCCTGTCCGGACCGGGCCGCGGGAAGTCCCGGTACATCGGCATCTACTATGTGGACGACACGGAGATCATGCGATTCGACAGCGACACCCCGCATCCCAGTCTGGAGCCGCGGGCACCGTGGATGGAGCAGCCGTGGGTGGAGAAACAGATGCCGGGCTATTGGAACGAACGGACAGGGGTTTGCCAGCGCGCGGCAAAGATGAACGAAGGAAACCTGAACAAGCTGCGCGCCCACTACAACCAGAGCGAGGACGGTGAGCCAGTCACACCCCGGGTCCAGTCACGGTCACGACCGCCACCCCCACGGACGGGGCGTTGTCGCCCCAAGTCTCCGGGTCCGTGTGTCAGCTCGAGGCAGCGAAACCCGCCTGCCCCCATCCTGGTTGGAGCCCACGGGGAGTTGATTCTGCACGATTTTCAGTTTAGGTTTAATCACCGCGGGTTAGGGTGGAGACTAGCGGAGGGGGCGGGGGCTAAGTGGGCGGGGCTGACCTGGGGGCGGGGTCAGGGTCTCACACCTTACAGAAAATCAGCCGCTGCGTTGTGGGGTCCGACGGACGCTTCCTCCGCGGGTACGGTCAGTTCGCCTACGACGGCACCGCCTACGTCGCCCTGAACCAGGACCTGCGCTCCTGGACCGCGGCCGACACGGCGGCCCAGATCATCTCGCACAAGTTGGTGCAGATCCCTAATGCGGAGAGCTGGAAGGTCTTCCTGGAGGGCACGTGCGTGCACTGGCTCCACCTGTTCCTGGAGAAGGGGAAGGAAACACTGCTCCAAGCAGGTACCAGGGCGCGGGCCTCCCCGAGGTGGGGATCTGTGGGCTGTGGCGGCTTCCTACAAGGAGAGGAGGAAAATGGGTCGGAGTCAGAATCCCCCTCCCCTCTCCGAAGAGGGAAGAGTCCCCCAGGTTTCCTTACTCTGTCATCACTCAACTGTGGGCCCAACTTTTCGAAAGCAGCGGCCCCAAAGTTTTGGCACCGAGGACCGGTTTCATGGAAGACAATTTATCCACGGACAGGAGGGAGGGATTGGCTGGGAGACGTGAGGTGGAGCTCATTTGGCAAGGACAGGGATGCTCAGCAAGTTAGCCCGGTGCTCACCTGCTGTGCGGCCCAGTTCCTAACAGGCCGCCCCATAAGGGACCCAGCGTCCCCTTAAAATAACTCAGAGTGGTTTCCTTACACCCTGCAGCCACCTGGTGCACCAGGACGCTCTCCCTGGTTCTCTGGCTGAGACCCTCTCTGCAGGCCTGACTCTGGCATTTCTGAGTCATCAGCCTCCATCTGAGTCTGTGTCTCCCCTGAGAGCCCTGGAGACTCCTACACTAGGTCTCACCCTGATTCTGGGACTTTCCAAGAAACAGGAGATTATCCCAGATACCTCTGTCCAGGCTGATGTCTGGGTGTTGCTCTCCCTTCCCCGACCCCCGCTGTCCTGTCCACTCTCAGGGTGGTCACATGAGCACTGCTGGAGTGTCCCATGACCATGCAAAGTTCCTGAATTTTCTCACCCTCCCCTCAGACCCTCCAAAGACACACGTGACCCACCACCCCATCTCTGACCGTGAGGTCACCCTGAAGTGCTGGGCCCTGGGCTTCTACCCTGCGGACATCACCCTGACATGGCAGCGTGACGGGGAGGACCTGACCCAGGACATGGAAGTTGTGGACACCAGGCCTGCGGGGGATGGAACCTTCCAGAAGTGGGCGGCCGTGGCCATGCCCTCTGGAGAGGAGCAGAGATACACATGCCGTGTGCAGCACCAGGGGCTGCCTGAGCCCCTGACCCTGAGATGGGGTGAGGAGGGGACGTGGACACAGAGCCTCTCCTCAGGGTGTCCCTGAACAGGGTCAGGATGCAGGGCTGAAGTTGACCTCCCACCTTCCCCTCGCAGAACCCCCTCCTCAGACCACCATCACCATCATGGGCATTGTTGCTGCCCTGGCTCTCCTTGGAGGTGCAATTGCTGGACCTGTGCTGTGGAGGAAGAAGTGCTCAGGTGGGCAAGGGGTGGGGCTCAGTTCTTTGACCCCTAAGCCCAGGTGGAAGTGTGCTCTGCCTCCTTAATGGACATCGTATCCCCACACCGATGCTTGCGGATCTGGGGCCTATTTTCTAACACTTAACTCTTTAGTGAGGACCGTGGGAAAGTGAAGGACAAATTTATCACTTGATGATTATAGTGATTGGGACTGATTCCCAGCTGTCACAGGTGAGAGGGGCAGGACACACACCTGCTGAGGACACCCAGGTTGTTGGTCCAGTGCCCTGTACATATACTTCCCTGTATTTCCTAATCCTACCCTGGGTGGTCAGTCACAGTTCTGGAAACTTCTCTGTGCTTTAGGAGTATGGGGCTCCTTTAGGGTTGGGACCCAGCCTTCCCCCTGACTTCTCACAGAGTGTTTTCTTCCCACAGGCAGAGGCAGGGAGAGCTACTCTCAGGCTGCCTGTAAGTCTGGGTGTTGGGGAGGTGGCGTCTGGGACCCTTGGGAGAGTGTAAGCTGGAGTCTGTAAGGGGGGCTCCTTCACCCTGTAACTGCTGTTGTGTCTTCCCCAGGCAGGGATAGTGCCCAGGGCTCTGATGTGTCTCTCACAGACCCTAAGGATGAGACCCTGAGGGCAGGAAGTGTGAAATTTGGGACTGAGGGGCAAAACTGTTTTGGTGGTTCTCAGAGTGGGACATTCTGAGCATATGGTGGCTGTGGGAGAATGTGACACTTCTGAGACTGACCTGAGTTTGTTCATGACAACTTTCTTTCCAGCATGATTGAGCTGCCTTGTAGGGGACTTGCTCCTAAAACAGTCATTGCAGCCTCTCCTTGGGACTTTAAGGATCCCTGACTGCTGTTTCTGCAACCGGCATCTGAATGTGTCTGCACCCTTATCAGCGTCATGTGAGGAGCAGGTCACCAGGTCACCCTTTCCACAGGGACCTTCATCCTCTCCCCTGGGGACTGTCCAATCCTAGCAGAGTTGGGGTGAGGCCATCTCCGTCATGGTCATTCCTTGGCTGGGTCATCTGTGTTGCTCCTTATTCCTTGGCACTGCAGGAGAACCTTGTCCCAGCAAGACCTTGGATCCCAGGGACATGAGCATCACCTGGGCCATGTTGTGGCTCCAGTACTGTGCTCAGTGAAGGCTTCCTGTGACCATGTCAGCCTGGGCTCAGGCCTGAGTCTGGTCCTCAGCCCCTCTTGTTTGGGTATTTTATTATTTTTTTTTGTTTTTGTAGATATCGTTCCTATTCTTGGTTTTTAATTAAATTATTGGAGTATTTTTATTAAATTATTGAGGTGTGTTCTTATTAAATGTATTGGGATGCGTTTGTGAATAGGGTCACTTAGGTTTCAGGTGTGCATTTCTATGATGCAGGATCTGTGTCTTGCACTGTGTGCCCACCCTCCGAAGTCAAGTTCTCTTCCGTCACCAGGTGTTAGGCCCCTCCTCCCCCAACCCTCTTCTCTCTGGGAACCACCACACTGCTGTCTGTGTCCTTGAGCTTCAGTTTTATATCCCTCGTGTGAGTGACATCATAGGGTTCTCAGCTTTTTCTGACCAACTTATTTTACTTAGCGTGATATTCTCAGGGTCCAGCCATGTTGTCACAAAGGGCAGTATTCCGTGTTTTTCTATGGCTGAGTAGTGTTTGTGTCTGAGTTTTTATCTCATTCTCCTCTGCATGTCCCCCATCTGACAGCAACAGGAGTCATTTTGCCTGTCATTGTCCCCACAAGGCCCAGGGTGGCCCCTGCACTCAGGAATCTGTGGTACCGAGAGGTGAAGTTTCAGATGCATCCTGCTCTTACCTCCCAGGGCTTGATTGTTCTCCCCACCTTTTCCCAACCTCCTCAAAGGAACTGGGTCCTGGAATCAGCAGAGAGCAGGGGGCCCATAATGTCTCATCTCAGATACGTTCCTGCTGCAATTCTGCTCTGCTCGGCATCGCCCTCGGTCCTTCTCTCTAGTGCGGGATCCAGTGCAAACTCGGGGATCCACAGAGCAGAGGACCCTGCAGATTTAGGGGAGCAGCCCCTTGGGGGAGTGCGGGGGCATTGATGGCAGCGTGAGTGCAGGTTGTGCTATCCCTGCCGCAGCACAGCTGGGGGCTGGGGCCACATCAATAAAGACACTGTCACTGGAATAGGGAGGTGTCTTACTATGATGATTGACTTAATCAGTAATTTTTGAGGACTAGGTAGATGTCACACCATTTTTGCATCTGGAATACAGACAATTCTTGGAGATATTTCAGGTCCAGACCACCACAATAAGGTGAATATTGCCATAAATTGAGTCACATAATTTTTTTTGGTCTTCCCATGCACATAAAAGTTAGGCTTATGATGTACGTTAGTCCATTAAGAGCTAACAGTGTTACATCTAAAAATTAATATGCATACCTTCATTAAAATACACTTTATTGTTAAAAAATGCCAACTATCATCTGAGCCTTTAGGGAGTTAATATGTTTTTGCTGGTGGAAAGCCTTCCCTTTAATTAATTATTTTTATTTTTATCTATGTATTCATTTTTAGAGAGGGGAAGGGAAGAAGAAAGAGAGGGAAGAATCATCTATGTCAGAGAAAAAGGTCTACCAGTTGTCTCTTGCATGCACCCAACCAGGGATCTGGCTTGCAACCCAGGCATGTGTCTTGACCAGGAATTAAACAGGTGTCTTTCGGTTTGTGGGACACGGACCAATCCACTGAGCCACACCAGTCCAGGCACCTTCAATTAAAAAGAAACACAATATTACCATGTCTGGGTGGCACTTTTGGAGTGTTGTCCCAAACATTAGAAATTTGGGAGTTGAATTCCCGGTCAGGGTACAAACCTAGGTTGCGGGTTCGAAACCTGGTCAGGGCGCATACAGGTGCCAACTAATCCATATCTCTCTCTCACATCAATGTTTTTTTCTCTCCCTCCCCCTTCCTCTCTCTAAAATCAATTTTAAAAAAGTCCTTGGGTGAGGATTAAAAGATACATTTTGCGGAGATGAAACTGAAGATTAGATGAAGCACAGGATCAAATCAGCAGTTTGGAAGATAAGAGAGCAGAAAACACCCCATCAGAACACCAAAAAAAAAAAAAGAGAGAGAGAGAGAGAGAATCCAAGAAAATGAGGATAGCGTAAGGAGCCTCTGGAACAACCTCAACGCACCAACATTAGCATCATGGAGGTGCCTGAAAGAGAAGAGAAAGAGAAAGGAACGGAAGCCTGATGTGAAGTACCGATGACTAAGAATTCTTCTAATTTAGCGAAGAGAATAGACATACAAGTCCAGGAAGCACCAAGTCCCAAACATGATGAATCCGAAGAAGCCCACACCAAGACACATCATAAGGCATCAGTACAAGGGCCACCCTAGCAATGCAACAGAATGGGAAAAGCTCAATGGAGGTGTTTCAGGTTCCACTTTGTGAAGAGCTTTTCAGGAACTACCACTTGTGTAGCTTTAGTGTGTGATCAACAATGAATACCCACACTTGTCTGAAAGGGTTATTAAAAATGCTCCTCCTACATGTTTATGTGAGGCTGTATATTTCTTCATATACTGCCACCAAAATATAAGATTAAATGCAGAAGCAAATCTGAAAATCCAGCGGACTTCCAGTGATACAGACAAGAACTGAGACTTGCAAAAATATAAAATGTAAGCAGATCCGCTCTTCTCACTACCTGCCTTGTTTATTGGAGGAATAGTTATTTTTCATAAAAAAAACAACCTTGTTTTCTGTTAGCATGTCATAGGTTATTAAGATTATTCTAAGTTAATTATGAATTTTTCAAAGCGTTTTATTCCTTGTATGGTAAATACTGATGGCGATGACGCACACAAGCAAAATTATTTTGGGAATCGTCCCTATTTGGTAAGACTGTATAGATGTTCTGAATCCAAAATGTTTGCGAGTCGCTGAATAAAACAGTCTGTGGGCCAGGACTCAAGGAGACAGCGGGACAGAGACTTCTCCGTGCAGGAGGAGGGGTCGGGGGGTAGTCCTGGGACCCCAGGCCTGGCTCCAAAGTCTCAGCCTGAGGCCTCTGAGTGGGAAGGCTCAGTTTTGGGGAGACCCCTTCTCTCCCGGGCTTTCCCTTCTCCACCCGGTTTCACTTTTCCTTCTTCACAACCTACGCCTGGTTCTTCGCCTGGTTACTCATTACGCAACGTCAGGTCTCATTACCATTGGGTATACGAACCCTAGACCAGCCAATCAGCGTCACCGCTCCGTGGTCCCGGGTTGCCGGAATTTGTTGTTCCCGGACGCTCAAGGTCTGGGTCATGGGTCCCCAAACTCTGCTCCTGCCACTCTTGGAGGCCCTGGCCCTGACCGAGACCTGGGCGGGTGAGTGCGGGGTTGGGAAGGAACAGCTTCTGCGGGGCAGGAGCGAGGGGACGTAGAGGGGGCGCAGGACCCCTGTCCCGGCCCGCGGATCCCCCGACTCCCGCCTGGGCCCCGCCCCCTCCTCTCAAGCACCCCCTCTCTTTTCCCTTCCCTTGGACACCTATTCTTATCTGCCCGATCACCGACTCAGGACGCGCGCCCTCCCCTTCCCAGGCCTCCACAACGTGAGAATTTTTAGCATCTCCGTGTACGGACCGGGCCACGGGAAGTCCCGGTACATCGTCGTCGGCTACGTGGACGACACGGAGATCTTGCGGTTCGACAGCGACGCCGCGAGGCCGAGGCTGGAGCCGCGGGTACCGTGGATGGAGCAGCCGTGGGTGGAGCAGGAGCACCCACATTTTTGGGACGAGAAGACGCGGGTCTGCAAGTACAACCAGCAGACTTTCCGAGCGAACCTAAACAACCTGCGCCACTACTACAACCACAGCGACGATGGTGAGCCACGGGGGCCTGGGGACCTGGGAACGACCCCTGTCCCCACGGACGATGGGGTGGGGTCGTCCCGAGGCTGCTGGACCCGCCCAGTTCTCACCTTGGGAGTAGTGCGCGCGCGAGCGCACAAGGACTTTGAGACATTTTCATTTTCAGTTTAGGTTTAATTACCGCGGGTCCGGTCGGGAACATTTGGGCTAAGAGGGAGGAGCTGAGCATGGGGGCCGGGTCAGGGTCTCACACCTACCAGGAAATGAGTGGCTGCGAAGTGGGGTCCGACAGAAGGTTCCTGCGCGGGTACAGTCAGTTCGCCTACGACGGCACCGACTACATCATGCTGAACGAGGACCTGCGCTCCTGGACTGCCATGGACACAGCGGCCCGGATCACCTGGCGCAACGTGGTGCAAGTTCCTGATGTGGAGCGACGGAGGCTCGCCATTGGAGACTCGTGCGAACGATGGCTCCTCCTGTTCCTGGAGAAGGGGAAGGAGATGCTGCTCCGAGCAGGTACCAGGGCGCGGGCCTCCCCAGGAGGGGATCGGTAGGTTGGGGAAAGCTTCCTACAAGGAGAGGAGGAAAATGGGGCAGTGTCAGAATCTCCTCCTGCTCGGGAGAGGGAAGAGTCTCCCAGGTCTCCTTATATGTGATTCATCCGCGGACCCACCTTTTTATAAAGGACAATAAGGGACCCAGTCTCTCCCTCAAACAGCCCACAGTCGTTCCCTCACACCCTGCAGCCCCCTGGTGTACCAGAACTCTCGCTCATCCTGTTTGACATCATCTCTGGACACCTGTCTCCGACTTCTCTGAGTCCTTCAACCTCTCCCTGAGTCTGTGTCTCCCCTTAGAGACTTGGAGACGGCTACCCTACATTCTCACCCTGATTCTGGAACTTTCCAAGAAACAGGAGATTATCCCAGATGCCTCTGTCCAGGCTGGTGTCTGGGTGTTGCTCTCCCTTCCCCCACCCCAGCTGCCCTGTCCACTCTCAGGGTGGTCACATGAGCACTGCTGGAGTGTCCCATGACCATGCAAAGTTCCTGAATTTTCTCACCCTCCCTTCAGACCCTCCAAAGACACACGTGACCCACCACCCCATCTCTGACCGTGAGGTCACCCTGAGGTGCTGGGCCCTGGGCTTCTACCCTGCGGACATCACCCTGACATGGCAGCGTGACGGGGAGGACCTGACCCAGGACATGGAGCTTGTGGAGACCAGACCTGCGGGGGACGGAACCTTCCAGAAGTGGGCAGCTCTGACTGTGCCCCCTGGAGAGGAGCAGAGATACACATGTCATGTGCAGCACCAGGCGCTGCCTGAGCCCCTGACCCTGAGATGGGGTGAGGAGGGGATGTGGACACAGAGCCTCTCCCCAGGGTGTCCCTGAGCAGGGTCAGAACTCAGGCCTGGGGTTGACCTCACACTTTTTCTTCACAGACCCCCTTCCTCAGACCACCATCACCATCACGGGCATCGCTGCTGGTCTGAGTCTCCTTGGAGCTGCAGCTGCTGGAGCTGTGCTGTGGAGGAGGAAGTGCTCAGGTGGGCAAGGGGTGGGGCTCAGTTTCCTGTCTCATGGGGGTCAAGCCCAGGTGGAAGTGTGCTCTGCCTCGTTCATGGGCATCATATCCCCCCATGGGTGCTTGTCCATCTGGGGCCTATATCCTAACAGGGACTCTTTAGGGAGGCCCATGGGAAAGTGAGGGACACATTTATCACTTGACGGTTCTAGCTATGGGGACTGATTCCCAGCTGTCACAAATCAGAGGGGCAGGTCCCTGCTGTGGATAAATGTCCAGATGGGAAACTGGTCCCTTCCCCACACATGTACTTTCCCCATATTTTCTGATCCTACCCTGATGTTCAGTTACAGTTCTGGAAACTTCCCTGTGCTTCAGGAGTGAGAGGCTCCTTTAGGGTCATGGGACCCAGCCTTCCCCCTGACTTCTCACAGAGTGTTTTCTTCCCACAGGCAGAGGCAGGGAGAGCTACGCTCAGGCTGCCTGTAAGTCTGGGTGTCGGGGAGGTGATGTCTGGGACCCTTGGGAGAATATAGACTGGTGTCTGTGATGGGGGCTCCCCCACCCCTCAACTCTGCTGTTGTGTCTTCCCCAGGCAATGACAGTGCCCAGGGCTCAGATGTGTCTCTCACAGCTCCTAAGGGTGAGACCCCGAGGGCCAGAAGTAGGGGGGCATCGGGGACTGAGGGACACAACTGGGTTTGGGGATTCTCAGTGTGGGACACTCTGAGCATGCGGTGGGATGTGGGAGAATGTGCCACTTCTGAGACTGACCTGAATTTGTTCATAACTTTCTTTCCAGTGTGACAGAGCCGCCTTGTAGGGGACTTGGTATAAAACAGTCATTGCAGCCTCTTCTTGGGAGTTTAAGAATCCCCGACTGCCCTTTCTGCAACTGGCATGGGAACCTATCTGCATTATATTAAAATTCATGATATATTTACATGTATAAATGAAACAGAAGTGATTTAGATTAAGAGCTGGAAAGGGTATGGTTTCCGGTAGTTGTTTTTCTATCTATGCCTTTACCTTATTTATTAAGGTGTTCTACCACATTTTGCTATGTATGAACAGCAAAATATGGTTTTGGCCCAAACTTTCAGGAAAAAGAAATTTTATTTTATTATTATTTTTTATAGATTTTAATTATTTATTTTTAAACAAAGTGAAAGGATGGGAGAAAGAGAGGGAAACACCTATCTGTGGTTGCCTCCCATGCGAGCCCCTACCGGGTACCAGGCCCGCAACCCAGGCATGTGCCCTGACTGGGAATCAAACCAGGGACCCTTTGGTTTGGAGACCGGCACTCAGTCCACTGAACCACACCAGCCAGGGCTTATTTTATTCTTTAATCTATTTGTTTATTTATTTATTTATATTTAGATACTTGGTTTTTTGTGTTGTAAAGGAATTTTAGCATTTTTTAAAATGTATTATGGTAGAAGAAATTTTATATACCAATAACAAATTGACGATATGTACACATCATAGAAGACCAAGAACTCTTCGTCAATGCCAATGATACGGAATTAGTACTACCCCTGTATAAGGTAGTACCTCCTTATTTTCCCCTCAAATATTTGGGCCAAAATTGCGCATTATACACAGCAAAATAAGGTAAGTAACTTCAAGTTCAGAAACTTACAATGAGGCATGGAGACAACCAGGGTGGGACAGAATGTGTGCCCTGTTTCCAGGAGATGCTGGACTCCCCAGTGATAATCCTTGTGAACATCTGTGCTCCAGGCACAATTCAGCGTTTCACATCCCTTACGGGTGCAGAAAGCACATCATAACGTGACCTTTAGGAGCCTCTGGCTGTGGCTGGTTGAGTCCCCTGATTCTAACCCAGTGCCGTTTTGTTGCCTAGGAGTTGTCCCAAGCTTCCAGGCCCTCGTCTTGTAGACCTCAAGATAGTCTGTGTGGGGTTCAGAGAGCTGACCAATCTGAAGGTGAGGAACACCTGCTTAAAGCAGGAGCTGTTCCAGCGGGCACTGTCCTTAACCCACTGCAGACCCTGTTCTAATTCTGTGGATGCTGAGTCCTGGAAGGTCATAGCCAAGAAGCCCATGTCCTTAGTGGCTTCCTCTGAGAGTTCCAATCCAGGAGACAGCCCTCAGGCCACAAGGTCTGTCTGTCTGCTGGGCTGAGAATGGAATCAGGAGACGAGGGACCAATGGGGCAGGAGGGAAAGGTGTGGGAAACCTCCCAGCGTTCCATGCTGCAGATGCTGGGTGTTCTGATGGGGCTGTGAGGGGTGGAAACAGTGGGAAGGGACAGGACACTGAGTGCATTTGGAAGATGGATGTCACAGCATTTCCTAAGGATTCAGTCTGGGATGTGGGAAAGGTGTTGAGGAGGGCACCACACATTTGTACTGTGCCAACAGAAAGATGGGGTTATATTAGCAGAGACACTGGCAGGAGCATGTGTGGGGGAGGGGTGGGCATTTCAAGCCTTTGGCTGAGGAGGTCAAGGTAAAGTGTCTGTTACAAACACCAGTGAGGTGTCAGGTTGGACAGATGAGTGTGGGGATCTTTCGGAGAAATGTCTGGACCAAAGAGAGAGATGTGGAGGTGATGCTACAAAAATGACATTTGAAGCCATGAGTGTGGATGGGGCTACCAAGGGAGCCAGGACTGTGGAAGAGGAAGGAACAAGGACTGGACACTGTACCCACCTGTCCCAACAGTGGGGAGGTTCATCTTGGTGACTCACCATGTTGGGCATGGTCAGGTCTCCCCACCATACAGTCACCATTTGGTGTCTGTCATTCATTAGTAATTTACAGGGGGATATTCTGAGTGTGTCCTGCTGTGCTCTTCATCATTTCTGTACTCATCCTCCTTAGTCCCTCTCAAATCTTCCACCCAAGTCAGCGAGAATATGATGGTGGTCCTGTATCAGCCCTGGACACTTCTTAGTAGGATGTAGAGTACAGCACGGGAACAAAGGCAGTAATACTGTGACTACCTATGTCAGATGGGCACTAAATATAATGGGGAGATTACTTAATAAGCTATACACATATGTATATATATATATGTTTAATCACTCTGTTTTACAGCTGAAACTAATACAATATTGTGTGTTAAGTGAAATCGAAAATTTCTAAAAAATTAACTCATGGACACAGACAACAGTGTGGTGATTGCGTGGAGGAGGGGGTGAGATGTGGGTTATGGGGAGAGGATAAAGGGTTATGGAAAAAAAATAAAGCACAAAAATAAAATAATTGTTTTTAAGTAAAAAAAAAAGTGCTAAGTTGACCAGTGTGAGGTACTTGGGGACAGAGTTTGGACAAGAGAAGGAGCTGAAGGAACATGTCCAGCGAGAAACACAGTGATGGGAGCTCTTGGCATAGATGTCCCTGAATCCCAATGACATGTGACTCTAAGCTCAGCTCCTCCCCAGGAACATAGGACACTTTCTCTGCCTCCTCACTGCCCCTGAGGACGTCTCAGTAAAGGCCATTATCGTCCCCAGTCACTAGATGAGTATGAGGGTGATCTGCAGGGGACAAGTTTTCTCTACATTAGAGATGCCCCTGGCTCCCCACACAGATAGCGTCACTGACAGGAGAGGTAACGTGATAGTGGCATCTCTGTAGGGAGGTCAGGACCACATCCCTGAGCTCTGTCCCTGTAAGTGGGGTAAGAAGCTGCCCTGCCTAACGGGTCCCTGCACAGAGAGCTGTGGAGCTCAGACCTCCCAGGTGAGGGCTCCCTCACGTCCACTCTCAGGGCAGAACCAGGAGGGATCAGCCCAACAGGGACATGGAGGTACCAGTGGGCAGTGCCCTGGGTGGGACTGTGCTGAGCCTGCCTGGTCTTGAGCTGCCCCTCATGCCCAGGCTGGGCAGGTGTGAGGTGGGGAAGTGTTGGGGGTGTTTCAGGTGGGGCCAGACTCAGGAGGGTCTGTGGAGGTCCCTGTGCCCTGGAGTCTCTGTCAGTGAGAGAAAGGGTTCCTGTCCCTTGGGAACCTGACCCAGACTTGTATGGCCATGGACTTAGGGTTGGGTGAGAGGACAAGAGTGTGAATTGACATGCAGTGTTCGGTTATGACTTAAAAATCCCAGATCCTGAAATAAGACCCAATGACAGACACACACACAGCTACAGAGAGAAAGACAGAGAAGTGTCTGCCCTTCAGTGACCCACACACACTTATCCTGTTTCCAATCCACCTGCAGGATGTGCCGGCCTCTCAGGAATTTCCACCAGGACGTTGTCACCCTCCCCTGTAGTTACTGAGTGTGTGAGTGTCGTTCACATTTCTGTCTCTCATTCAATGGGATGCCCCCTCTGACCTCTCTTAACCCAAGCCATAAGGGAAGGAAAAAGTATTTGGAGTGAGATGAAGTCTCATTATTTTCCAAGTCTGCCAGAATGGGTGCATGTGGTGAAAATCATTGATTTTGAGTTTAAAAAAAATTATGAAGAAGACAATACCTTCTGCAGTAATTCAACAGTGTGCTTCATATCTGGAAATATCGGTGTTTCTCTCTCACATCAATGTTTCTCTCTCTCCCTCTCTTTCTGAAAGCAATAAAAAAGTTGTACAGTAAGGAATAAAATATAAAAAGGAAAGGAAAAGTTTATTTTAGGAGGTGGCACCAAATGCCAAATAACAGGTGAGGTGTTTCCCCGATGCCTCTAGGGTATGAGTTGTAAAGGGCACTAAGGGATCAGGCTCCAGATCTTCACTGATGGACCAGCACTAGGATTCAGGGTGGGTTGGTCATTGCATCTAGTCCTATGTCAGCAAAGAGGCTGTTCTGTCTGGTTTCCCAAGTTCATTCCATGACTCCCCCAGAGTCTAAATCTTCATAAGTATGTATTTGAGCACATCAGATATTCAACCACTTTTATCTCTGCAGACACCTGTCCTCAGCCCTCGGTCCTGCCACAGGTGGACAGGGTCCCTGCACACCTGGAGTCGGGTGGACACCCTGGATGTCCATCACCTCAGGCAGCCCTGGCCTCTCCTGTTCTGGATCCCCTGTCACCTGGATCCCACATGTTCCTCTTTTTTGGTTTACTCTCTCATTTTTTTCACTTTGTCTGGTAGTATTTTCCAAAGAGAATGTGAGAAGTTAACCGTTAAAACTCTAAATACATGAAGAAACTGTAGGCTGTCCTAGCCCTTCTTCACATCTTGACAGGATATAGAACACTGCGTTGGAAATATTTTTTTCTGCAGAAAGTGGGAGGCATTGTAATGTCTTCTAGTCTCCAGGCCCATGTTTGCTGCCTCTTGCAGTTTTCAAGCTCTCTCCCACCCTCTTTCTGAAATTTCATCCTGATGTGTCATGGTGTGGGTCTGTTTTTATCTGCTGTATAAGAATTTGATTAGGCCATTCAAAATGTAATTTGTTATCTGTAAACCTTGAGAAATATTCCTGAAAATGTGAAAAATCATTTCCTACTCATTATTTCTAGACAGACATTATAAACTTGTTGGGATCCCTTGACTGACAGACTAAGAGGTCTTTTCTCCTGCTTTCCCACACTTTTCTATTTGTACCACTGACTAGGAGAACAACATGAATCTTCCAGGTCACCTACTGAATTATTCATTTCTATGATGATATTTTTAATTTCCAAGAGATCCTTCCTATTCTATGATTGTGTATAATTGTTCTGTTTCAGATGCTGTTATCTTTTACATCTTTCAGATTAGACTGAGACCAGTGGAAGTGGACCTGTAGGTCTCATGGTTATCTGTTTCCATGATATCAGGAACTTTCCCTCACAGCACTGGGTCATGATTACATTTCTCTCTGTCATTTCTGCTAATGGCCCATCTGCCCCATGACAGTGCCAGAGTAATAGAGCCAGGGTCCTATTCTTGCTCTCCACTTTGTCTCCAGATCCTAATCCTGACACAGTGGAGGCCTTGAAATCCATGATGGATGACAAACTCGACTGAGGTTTCCACAACTAAGTTACACTGACCCAGAATGTTCTCCTGAGCTGAGACTAGCAGCCTCCTATCATAGAACATTCTGGAACATTGCAACAGATCACTTGCATGGAGTACAGAATCATAGTGGGGCAGGATAGTAAGAATCCAGGATAATTCCTGGGCGAGTGGAATGGGGAAATGGAGACAAGAACATTAAGGTTAGACTTCTGGCCAAGATGGAGGCATAGGTAGATACACTGTGCCTCCTTGCACAAGCAAAAAAAGGACAACAAAATATTTAACAACAAAAAACAATCAGAACTGCCAGAATATCGAACTGTATGAAGTCTGACAACCAAGGAGTTAAAGAAGAAACATTCATTCAGACCAGAAGAAGGTGTGGAGACGGGCATCCTGGGTGGAGAGGACTCATGCAAGGTGGTGGCTGGAGGACCAGGGAAGGTGGTGGCTGGCAGAGCAGGGAGTCCAACACTTGCATGTGGATAAACAGGGAGGAGCAACCCAGGAGTGTGACAGACTGAGCAACCCAGGGTTCCAGCACTGGGAAATAAAACCTCAAATATCTGACTGAAAAAACCTGTGGGGGTTCCAACAGTGGAAGAAAATCAGAGCATCACAGGAGAGTTCATTGGAGAGACCCACAGGCTCCTAGAATGTACTCAAACCCACCCACCTGGGAATCGGCACCAGAAGGGCCCAATTCGCTTGTAGGTAATGGGGAATCTTCTTAGGACAAATTCCTAAAAGAGGAATTTCTGTGTCCAAATGTAAGCACATGTAAATTGCTGAGAACTTTTGCAAAAGCATCCTTCAGGGGTTTTGTCCCGGTTTTCAATCTCTTCAACCTTTTCAACAGAATGTGTTCCCTACCCTCTGGCTGAAACACTCACCATTTTCTTTCATTTTTGCCAATGAGATAGATGGTTGAACATTCCGGCTCTCACAGAACATCAGCATCAGACAAGGACATCCTGAGACCACCAAGACAGGAGACAAAACACCTCCACGCTGCGTGTTGTTGCAGCACAGACAGAAAGAAGGCACGGTGCAGCTCACACACTACCAAGCAGCTCTCAGACTGGCTAACAGAAAGGAAGGCAGCGTCTTTCCTACCAGACCTCACCCTCGCTCCAGTCTGCCCTAGGTATTTTCTGAGATGCCCAAACACAGAACTGCCCTTTGTCCTCACAACCGCAATCTACATGGGCTCCTGTGTCCACAGATCCTCCTGAGATTGTCATCACCATTGAAGGTCCCCATGTCCCGGGGGTGTGCTCCCCCTGTAGCAGCAATACACACAGTCAGCTGTCCATCCCCTGTGCCCCAACCTATCAGATGCACAGCTGAAAACATTGGTAATCAGGATGCTCACAGAACTGGTTTAGTATGGTCACAAAATAGAGGAAAAAGTGAAGGCTATGAAGAGTGAAATAAAGGAAAATGCACAGGGAACCAAAAGTAACAGGAAGGAAACCAGGATTCAGATCAACAGTTTAGACCAGAAGGAAAAAATAAACAGTCAACCAAAACAGAATGAAGAAAGAAGAATTCAAAAAAATGAGGAGAGGATAGGAACCACCGGGAAACTTTAAGTGTTTCAGCATATGAATCATAGGGGTGCCAGAAGGAGAAGAGAAAGAGGAAGAAATTGAAAACTTATATGAAAACATAATGAAGGAGAACTTCCTCAATCTGACAAAGGAAATAGACTTCCAGGAAGTCCAGGAACCACAGAAAGTTCCCAAAAAATTGGACCCAAGGAAGTGCACACCAAGGCACATCATAATTACATTACCCAAGATGAAAGATAAGGAGAGAATCTTAACAGCAGCAAGAGAAAAGGAGACAGTTACCAACAAAGGAGTGCCCATGAGACTGTCAGCTGATTTCTCAAAAGAAACCTAACAGGCAAGAAGGGGCTGGAAAGAAGTATTCCAAGTCATGAAAGGCAAGGACCTACATGCAAGATGACTCTATCCAGCAAAGCTATCGTTTAGAATTGGAAGGGCAGATACAGTGCTTCCCAGATAAAGTCAAGTTAAAGGAGTTCATCATCATCAAGCCCTTATTATATGAAATGTTAAAGGGACTAATTTAAGAAAAAGAAAATTATGAAAATTATAAACAGTAAAATGACAACAAATTCACACTATCAACAATGAAACCTAAAAACAACCCAAAACCAAAAACAAACTAAGCAAACAACTAGAACAGGAATAGAATCACAGAAATGGAAATCCCATGGAGGATTATCAGCAGGAGATGGAGGGAAGAGAATGGGGGAAAAGGTACAGGGAATAGTAGCATAAATGGTAGGGAGAAAGTAGACAGGGGGTGGTTAAGAATAGGATGGGAAATGGAAAAGCCAAAGAACTTCTATGTATGACCCATGAACAGGAACTAAGTGGGAGGGGGGATGTGGGTGGGATGGGGGATGCAGGGCAGAGGGGAATAAAGAGGGGAAATGGAACAACTGTAATAGCGTAATCAATAAAAATATTTTTTGAAAGAAAATTAAAGTCGGCCAAAGAGTCTAAACAACTTACAGCCCATTGGTGAATCCAAAGACCTTGTCTCCCCCAACCAAGGACACGTAAGAACAAATGGTTTCACCTGCCTTCCTCCATAACCAGAGAGTACATAGATTAAATCACCCTGGTTGGGGGGAAAAGAAACAACAGAGACCAAATTAATGACATTTGCGCCAGAATAACACAAGGACAGATGAAGTCAGGGGAGCAAAAAACAAAACAAAAAACAAACAACGTTGCAGCTAGACGGACCAAAGATAAAAGTAAAACTGAGTTGACTAGAGAATAATCCCAAACCCACCCATTTGCTCACTTTGATGCAGCAACATATTAAAAACACCCTGGAAAGCTGATGAATATTCTGCTGAAACTCTGCCCTGAGATTCTCACCCACAAAAGAGAGATAAAATCACTCCAGATAGAGACCTGGGGCAGCTCCCTGTGGAGCACATGCACTCCCCATGTGAGACATGAACTTCTTTCTGACCTTCTGTGCTCTAAGGTGCCCTTGAAATTATCAGCCATTGAGCAGAGGGCAGCAGCAGCTTATCTTGGGTTTATCCCCCTTCCTGACTTCAAGATCCCCTTTTTCGCTGACCTCCAGTGAGCAGACAGCAGCCCGGGCTTGGCTCACTCCTTTCTGTAACATTTCCAGGACCCAGAGCAGCCCCATCAGGGCTCTCTCTAGTTACTTCTTCTACCCTTAATCTGTCCTTAGTGTCACTGTCCCCAGGTTTAATAAACACACTTTGAAAATCCCCTGGACTAAGGTTCTGGAACATTTTCCAGAGAATGACAAGCACCCACACACCACACACCGCACACCACATACCACATTCCACACACCACGGGCTGGCCTGAAGCAAAACCACTTGGGCTGAGACCTGTCTGGTGACAACAGCTGGGAAGGGACCCAGTGAAAGTCAGTCATCAAGGCTCTGAGACAGAACACCCTGTATTCAACCACAGCTCCACCACCCCTGAACCTCTCTGAGTCTCCTTTCCCCTGTCCCCCACAAGGATCCCATATCTAGTGCCTCTTGAGTTTCCTCTGAAGATTACACTTGACCCACTGGTGGATCCCATGGTGTCACTGCCTGAAACACGTTAAGAAATTCTCTATCAATAGTTAACATCATCCTGATGATTGGAGCATTTAGAGACATTCCATCCTTTTGCTTTTACAAAACCACACTACAAGAAACATCCTTGAATAAATATTTTTGAGGATATGTGTGATTATCTTCTTAGGATAAATTCCTAAAACAGGAATTTCTGTGTCAAAGTGTAAGCACATGTAAATTGCTGAGACCTTTTACAAAAGCAGCCTTCAGGGGTTTTGTCCCGGTTTTCAATCCCTTCAACCTTCACAAGACAATGTGTTCCCTACCCTCTGGCTGACATGATCACCATTTTCTTTCATCTTTGCCCCACAGATAGATGGTTGGACATTCCGGGTCTCACAGAACATCAGCATCAGACAAGGACATTCCAAGTCCACCAAGACAGGAGACAAAACACCTCCACGCTGTGTGTTGTCTCAGCACAGACAGAAAGGAGGCACGGTGCAGCTCACACACTACCTAGCAGTTCCCAGGCCAGATAACAGAAGGGAAGGCAGCGTCTTTCCTACCAGACCTCACCCTCACTCCAGTCTGCCCCATCCTAGGTATTTTCTGAGATGCCCAAACACAGACTTGCCCCTCATCCTCACAACCGCAATCTACATGGGCTCCTGTGCCCACAGATCCTCCCAAGATCGCCATGATCGTTGAAGGTCCCCATGTCCCGGGGGTGTGCTCCCCCTGCAGCAGCAATACACACAGTCAGCTGTCTGTCCCCTGTGCTCCTCCAGGTCTTTGGTGGAAGAACACTGACTTACGTTACCTTCCTCTGTCAACATTTTTATGTGTCTTTGAGTTTGGTTATGGGCGTTAGTCTGTATCTCCGGAGCATGTGGTTGACATAGGAAAGTTCTATGTTTTCCTTCATGCTTTTTCATCTTTTTGTCTTAGAGAGTTTTTCATTCCACAACTGTAAAAACTTCATATATATTGTCATTTAGGGGACAGGCATCCAAGGGTGAAGGGAAACAGAATTGCTTGAATTCTGGGGGGAATACGGGAAAGACAAGTTGATAAGGAATTCTAAGCTGGAACTCCAAGGTTTATATCTTCCTCTTTACAACTTTTTAATTATGCATGGGGCCTACAGGTATTTGGCATATATTGTGTCAATACCTGTTTATTTCTTAAGTTAATAAAGACTTACATGCCTGCTGATGCTCACCAGATTGACAAAAACTACTCCATGGGTCCCAAAGTGATGTGCCCAAGGACCAGCTCCAATGAGGAGCGTTTTTGATCATTTATAACCTTAAGGCGTTACATCACCTTTTGGTTAATGTCGGCACACTCTACTTGTAAGTGCATATTAAGTCATCATTCTCGAGTATGCAGTATTTTGAGTATATATCTTTACAGACAAATGAAGCAGCAGAGTTGTACAGAAATTAATATAAAATTGATCATCAACTGTAATTCAAAAGTAAAAAAAAACATTTAAAAACAAGATAAGTATGTCTTGAATTCATGATACAAATGGATTGATTTCTAAACTGTCCTGAATAAAAATGAAGAATAAATAGAGAATAGAGAATAAATGGAGAATTACATATGTGCTATGATGACCAGGAAAGTGCACAAACACCCTTCTGCTACATTCCCAAGTACCATGAGCCCAGGAGAGTGACCTGTGAGGGCTGAGCCAGCCTCTTCTTTACGGAGCAGCAAGTTCACTTCAGAGAATGAGTGACACAGAAGCTGTGGTGACTGAGGCTTGGAGAACTGGAGAACACTCTCTCAAAATCAACGTGAGCTTCTCCCTTAAGAAATGTCAACGGGCAGTTGACACCTGACAGCACTTGTCATCTGGATGGACTGGAAGCTCTCAGAGGACAACCAGGATGCTGGCAAACGTGTGTGTCACCATGGCAACCAGACAGCTTCCCAGAGCTGACAGCCATTTCCAGTGGGGTCTGCGGTAACGTTAACAAATGTGGTTTTCGATGAGGTGTCATTAAATGCTCCAACACTGGGAGATCTCTGTCACTTAGTGAAATGAGGCATCACTTTCCAATAATCCTGCATCAGCACAAGAGCCACTGAAGCAACGTAACAGAATGGGGAATGCTCAATGGTGGTGTTTCAGGTTCCACTTTGCAAAGTTTTTCATGAATTAGCACGTGCGTAGCTTTAGTGTATGAACAAAGATGAATATCAGACTTATCTGAAAAGGTTATTAAAATTCTCCTCCTACATATTTTTGAGGCATTATATTTCTTCACATATTACAATCAAAATAACAGATTAAACACAAAAGCAAATATGAAAATACATCAGACCTGTAATCATACAGACAAGAACTGAGAGAAACTTCCGGCCAAGATGGAGGCATAAGTAGACACACTGTGCCTCCTTGTACAATGAAAAGGACAACAACAAATTTTAAAAACAACCAGAACTCACAGAAAATCGAACTGTACGGAAGTCTGACAACCAAGGAGTTAAAGAAGAAACCTTCATCCAGACCGGTAGGAGGGGTGGAGATGGGCAGCCAAGCAGAGAGGACTCACGGCAAGGCAGTGGCTGGTGGACCAGGCGAGGCGGCGGCTGGCGGACTGGGTGGTCCCACACTCACGGATGGATAAACAGGGAGGAACAACTGGGGAGTGAGATAGACCAAGAAACCCAGGGTCCCAGCTCAGGGAAATAAAGCCTCAAAGCCTCTGACTGAAAATATTTGTGGGGGTTGACCTGGTGGCAGCAGGAAAAACTCCCAGCCTCCCAGGAGAGCTTGTTGGAGAGACACACAGGGTCATAGAACATGCAAAAGCCCACCCACCCAGGAATCAGTACCTGAAGGGCCTGGTTTGATTGTAGGTGGTGGGGAAAGTGACTAAAAACCGGCAGTGTGCTGAGCAAGTGGCATTGTACCCTCTTGGATGTCTCCCCCGCATACAGCATCACAACGCAGCAACATGGGCTGCCCTGCCGTGGTGAACATCTAAGGCTCAGCTCCTTGCTATGTAACAGGCGTGCGAAGACCAAAAAAAGAATGGGCCAAATGAGAGAACAGATCAAAGCTCCAGAAAAAATACAACTAAGTGACGAAGAGATAGCCAACCTATCAGATGCACAGTTCAAAACACAGGTAATCAGGATGCTCACAGAATGGGTTGAATATGGTCGCACATTAGATGAACCAATGAAGGCTATGCTAAGTGAAATAAAGGAAAATGTACAGGGAACCAACAGTGATGGGAAAGAAACTGAGACTCAAGTCAATGGTGTGAACCAGAAGGAAGAAATAAACATTCAACCAGAACACAATGAAGAAACAAGAATTCAAAAAAATGAGGAGAGGCTTAGGAACCTCTGGGACAACTTTAAGCATTTCAACATCCGAATCACAGGGATGTGAGAAGAAGAGGAAGAGCAAGAAATTGAAAACTTATTTGAACAAATAATGAAGGAGAACTTCCCCAATCTGACAAAGGAAATAGACTTCCAGGGAGTCCAGGAAGCTCAGAGAGTTCCAAAGAAGTTGAACACACCATGACACATCATGATTACATTACCCAAGATGAAAGATAAAGAGAGAATCTTAAAAGCAGCAAGAGAAAAGGAGACAGTAATCAACAAAGGGGTGCCCATAAGACTGTCAGCTGGTTTCTCAAAAGAAACCTTGCAGGCAAGAAGGGGCTGGCAAGAAGTATTCCAAGTCATGAAAGCCAAGGACCTACATCCAAAATTACTCTATCCAGCAAAGCTATCATTTAGAATGCAAGGGCAGATAAAGTGCTTCCCAGATAAGGTCAAGTTCAAGGAGTTCATCATCACCAAGCCCTTATTATATGAAATGTTAAAGGGACTTATCTAAGAGAAAGAAGATCAAAAATAGGAACAGTAAAATGACAACAAACTCACAGCTATTAACAACCAAACCTAACACAAAACCAAAAACAAACTAAGCAAACAACTAGAACAGGAACAGAATCACAGAAATGGAGATCACATGGAGGGTTATCATCAGGGGAGTGGGTGGAGAAAGAGGGGGAAATGGTACAGGGAATAAGTAGCATAAATGGTAGGTAGAAGATAGACAGGGGGAGGTTAAGGATAGTATAGGAAATGTAGAAGCCAAAGAACTTATATATATGACCCATGGACATGAACTGAAGAGGGGGAATGTGGGTGGGAGGGAGTGTGCAGGGTGGAGGGGAATAAAGGACATTTCCCCCAATGGACATTTTCCCCATTGTCCAGGGGGAAAATGGGACAACTGTAATAGCATAATCAATAAAATATATATATTTTAAATCCTACCAAAAAAAAGGAAGAAAAAAATAAAAATAGAAAAAATTGTAGTGCCTCTAAAAAAGAAAAAGAAGAAACTTGCAAAAAAGTAACACTTCAGCATATCCACTCTTCTCACTACCTCGTTCATTTTGGGAATAGTTATTTTTCACAAAAATATTATTTCTTGTAACATATCATTGGTTATTAATATTTTTCCAAATTAATTTTTCAAACTGTTTTATTCCTTATATTGGTAAGCTATTGATAGCTATAACCCACATGAACAAATTTATTTTGGGGGTCCGCCGTATTTTGTAAGGCTGTATAGAAGTTCTGAATCCAAAATGTTTGAGAGTCGCTGAATAAAACAGCACGTGGGCCGGGACTCAGGCAGACGGCGGGACAGAGACTTGTCCGTGCAAGAGGAGGGCTCGGGGCAGAGTCCCGGGTCCCCAGGCCAGGCTCTCAGGGTGTCAGCCCGAGGACCGAGTCTGGGGCGGGAACTCTCAGTGTCGGGCTGTGCCCTTCTTTTTGGGTTTCTCTTCTCCTTCTCCCGGGTCCTCCTGCCTGGATACTGGTGACATTCTGCTGCAATTCTCGCTCGCGTGTCCAAACTGTACACGAGCCAATCAGTGTGACCGCGGTTTAGATATAAAGTCCTCCCCCCGTACCCAGATTCCTTTTCCCCAGACGCTCAGGGTGTGGCCCATGGAGCCCCGACCTCTGCTCCTGCTGCTCTCGGGGGCCCTGGCCCTGACCGAGACCTGGTCTGGTGAGCGCGGGGTCGGGAGGGAACGGCCTCTGCAGGGCAGGAGGAGGGGACCCGGCAGGGACGCAGACGGCGCATCCACAGACCCCAACCCTGGACTCCCGCCTCGGTCCCCCCTCCTGCCGCCGCCACCCGCTCCTCTCAACCACCGAACCCTTTTCTGTTTACCGGGCCATCGGCCGCTACCGGCCCCACCGCATACCCAAGATGCTTGTCCTCCCTGTCCCCAGGCCCCCACACCCTGAGATATTTGGGCACTGTCGTGCCCGGACTTGGGAACTCCCGGTACATCAAGGTCGGCTACGTGGACGACACGGAGGTCACGCTGTTCGACAGCAACGTCCCGAACGCGAGGGTTCAGCCGGGGATGCCCTGGAAGGAGCAGCCGTGGGTGGAGCAGGAAGATCCAGAGTTTTGGGAGGAGCAGACGCGGCACTGTAAGCTCTGCGAACAGAATTCCCGAGCAAGGCTGAACCACCTGCGCGCATACTACAACCAGAGCGAGGACGGTGAGCCAGGAGCGCCCGCGTCCGGGCACGACCCGCATGCACACTGGGGGGCAGGAGTCTCCCCGAATCTGCGGATCCAACAGCCCCCGAGCGGAGTCCGTGGGGATCCCAACCCAGTCTTACTTTCCCTGAGTTTACGTTTAGTCCCTGCGGGACGGGTGTCCACTGGTCGGGTGGGGGGCACATCTGTCCTCTGGCCGGACTAAGCGGGCGGGGCTGACTTTAGGGCGCGGTCAGGGTCTCACACATTCCAGGTTATGATTGGCTGCGTCGTTGGGTCGGACCGGCGCTTCCTCAGCGGGTTCAGTCAGTTCGCCTACGACGGCACCGAAACCTTCGCCCTGAACTTGGACCGGAGTTCCACGGCCGAAGCCAACAACACCTCCCAGATCACCGTATGGCGCGATTTGTTGCATCAAGAAGATGTGGAGAGTTGGAGGGTCTACGTGGAGCACACGTGCGTGGACTGGCTCTGCCAGTTCCTGGAGAAAGGGAAGGAGACGCTGCTCCGAGCAGGTACCAGGGCACAGGCCTCCCCCAAGGAGGGGATCTGTGGGCTGGGGCGGTTTCCTACAAGGAGAGGAGGAAAATGGGGCAGTGTCAGAATCCCCCTCCTGCTGGGGAGAGGGAAGAGTTCCCCAGGTTTCATTATTCTGTGACTCACTTTCAGGCCCAGTTTTGTGTAAAGGACAATAAGGGACCCAGCCTCTCCCTGAAACACATCACAGTGGTTCCCTTGCACCCTGCACCCACCTGGTGTACCAGGATGCTCTCCCTGGTTCTCCTGTTGAGACCTTCCCTGTAGGCCTGACTCTGGCTTTTCTGAGTCATCAGCCTCCACCTGAGTCTGTGTTTCCCTTTAGAGATCTGGACACTCCTACCCTAGGCTCTCACCTAATCTAGAACATTCCAAGAAATAGGAGATTATCCCAGATGCCTCTGTCCAGGCTGGTGCCTGGATGGTTCTCTCCCTTCCCCGACCCCTGCTGTCCTGTTCACTCTCAGGGTGGTCACATGAGCACTGCTGGAGTGTCCCACAACCATGCAGAGTTCCTGAATTTTCTCACCCTCCCCTCAGACCCTCCAAAGACACACGTGACCCACCACCCCATCTCTGACCATGAGGTCACCCTGAGGTGCTGGGCCCTGGGCTTCTACCCTGCGGACATCACCCTGACCTGGCAGCGTGATGGAGAGGACCTGACCCAGGACATGGAGCTTGTGGACACCAGGCCTGCGGGGGACGGAGACTTCCAGAAGTGGGCAGCTGTGGCCGTTCCCCCTGGAGAGGAGCAGAGATACACCTGCCATGTGCAGCACCAGACGCTGCCTGAGCCCCTGACCCTGAGATGGGGTGAGGAGGGGACGTGGGCACAGAGCCTCTCCTCAGGGTGTCCCTGAGCAGGGTCAGGACTCAGGCCTGAGGTTGACCTCCCACCTTCCCCTCACAGACCCCCCTCCTCAGACCAACATCACCATCATCATCATGGGCATCGCAGCTGGTCTGAGTCTCCTTGGAGCTGCAGCTGCTGGAGCTGTGCTGTGGAGGAAGAAGTGCTCAGGTGGACAAGGGGTGGGGCTGTTTCCTGTCCCCTGAGGGTCAAGCCCAGGTGGAAGTGTGCTCTGCCTTCTTAATGGGCCGAAGGGTGAGACCTTGAGGGCACGGAGTGGGGGCTTTGGGACAGAGGGACACAGCTGGGTTTTGGAGATTCTCGGAGTGGGGACATTCAGAGCATGTGGTGGCTGTGGGAGAAAGTGACACTTCTGAGACTGACCTGAGTTTGTCACAATAACCTTCTTTCCAGAGTGACAGTACTGCTTTCAATGGGACCTTGTGCAAAACAGTCATTGCGACCTCCCCTTGGGACTTTAAGGATCCCTGTCTGCTGTTTCAGCAAACAGCATCGGAACAGTATTTAATCATCCCAACATCCCTGCATTATTTTGATATTAGTGATATATATATATATATATATATATATATATATATATATATATAAATCAGATGTGATTTAAATTAAAAGCTCCAAGGTACATTGTTTCCTGATAGGTGTTATTCTGTCTACACCTTCACCCCATTTGTTAAGCTGTTCTAAGTCTCTTTACATTAATAAACTTACCATGAGGTTCAGACACAACCCAGGTGGGACAGACTGTGTGCCACAGGACAAGGGGACCTCATAGCTCCTCAGTCATGTTCCCTGTGGACCACCTGTGCTCCGTGTGCAATTAAGGGTTTCTTCCCCCACATCCAATGAATGTTTTGGAGCCTCTGGCCATGGCTGGTTGAGTCCCCTGATTCTAACCAAATGTTGCTTTGTTGCCTAGGAGTTGCCCCAAGCTTCCAGGCCCCCCTGCTGTAGACCTCAGGGGTGTCCATGTGAGGTTCACAGACCTGACTAATCTGTAGGTGAGGAACACCTGCTTAAAGCAGGAACTGTTCCAGCCTCCATGATCCTAAATCCACTGCAGACACTGTTCTCATTCTGTGGATGCTGAGTCCTGGAAGGTCATGGCCAAGAAGCCCATGTCCTTAGTGGCTTCCTCTGAGAGTTCCTCCTCGAGAGAGAACCCTTGGGCTACAGGGTCAGTCTGGCTGCTGAGCTAAGAACAGAATCAGGAGACAAGGGACCAGTGAGGCAGGAGGGAACCATGTGGGAATTCTCCCAGCGTTCCAGGATGCAGGTGCTGGGTGTTCTGATGGGGCTGTGAGGGGCGGAAAGAGCTGGAAGGGACAGGACACTGAGTGCATTTGGAAGATGGATGTCACAGCATTTCCTAAGGATTCAGTCTGGGATGTGGGAAAGGTGTTGAGGAGGGCACCACACATTTGTACTGTGACAGCAGAAAGATGGGGTTATATTAGCAGAGACACTGGCAGGAGCATGTGTGGAGGAGGGGTGGGCATTTCAAGCCTTTGGCTGAGGAGAAGGCCAAGGTGAAGTGTTTGTTACAAATACCAGTGAGGTGTCAGGTTGGACAGATGAGTGTGGGGATCTTTCGGAGAAATGTCTGGACCAGAGAGAGAGATGTGGAGGTGATGCTACAAAAATGACATTTGAAGCCATGAGTGTGGATGGGGCTACCAAGGGAGCCAGGACTGTGGAAGAGGAAGGAACAAGGACTGGACACTGCACCCACCTGTCCCGACAGTGGGGACGTTCATCTTGGGGACTCACCATGTTGGGGATGGTCAGGTCTCCCCGCCATACAGTCACCATTTGGTGTCTGTCACTCATTAGTAATTTATAGGGAGATATTCTGAGAGTGTCCTGCTGTGCTCTTCATCATTTTTGTACTCATCCTCCTTAGTCCCTCTCAAATCTTCCACCCAAGTCAGCGAGAATATGATGGTGGTCCTGTATCAGCTCGGACACTTATTAGTAGGATGTAGAGTACAGCACGGGAACAAAGGCAGTAATACTGTGACTACCTATGTCAGATGGGTCCTAGACATAATGGGGAGATTATTTAATAAGCTATACACATATGTATATATATATATATGTTTAATCACTGTGTTTTATACCTGAAACTAATACAATATTGTGTGTTAAGTGTAATTGAAATATTAAAAGAATTAGCTCATGGACACAGACAACAGTGTGGTAATTGCATGGGGGAGGGATGGATGGAGGTGGGAGAATGTGTGGGGGGATAAATGCTGATGGAAAAAGAAAAAAATAAAATAAATGTTTTAAGTTAAAAAAAGTGCTAAGTTGACCAGTGTGAAAGACCTGGGGACAGCATTTGGAAAAGAGAAGGAGCTGAAGGAACATGCCCAGCAAGAAGCACAGTGACAGGAATTCCTGGCATAGATGTCCCTGCACCCCAATGACATGCGACTCAAAGCTCAGCTCTTCCCCACAGAACAGGGGACACTATCTCTGCCTCCTGCCTGCAGCTCCTGAGGGCATCTCAAGAATGGCCATCGTTTTCCCCAGTCACCAGATGTGCCTGAGGGTGATCTGCAGGGGACAAGTTTGCTCTAAGTTAGAGATGCCCCTGGCTCCCCACACAGATGGTATCACTGATATGAGAGGTGACATGAGGGTGTCAACTCTGTGGGGAGGTCAGGACCACGCACTCTATCCCTGTAACTGGGGTCAGAAGCTACCCTGCCTGAGGAATCCCTGCACAGAGAGCTGTGGAGCTCAGACCAGCCAGGCGAGGGCTCCCTTGCGTCCATTCTCAGGGCAGAACCAGGAGGGATCAGCCCAAGACCTACACAGACGTACCAGTGGGCAGTGCCCTGGGCCAGATTGAGCTGAGCCTGCCTGGTCCTGAGCTGCCCCTCATGCCCAGGCTGGGCAGGTGGGAGGTGGGGAAGTGTTGGGGGTGTTTCAGGAGGGGCAAGACTCAGGAGTGTCCCTGCAGGTCCCTGTGCCCTGGAGTCTCCATCATTGAGAGAGAGGGATTGGTCCCTTTGCAACTTGTACCCAGACTTGTAAGGCCACAGACTTAGGGTTGGTTGTGAGGACAGGCATGTGTATTAATGTGCAGAGTTTGGGGTACAACTTAAAAATCCCGGATCGGGAAATAAGACCCCATGACAGACACACACGCAGCTACAGACAGAAGGACACAACAAGTGTCTGCCCTTCAATGACCACCCTCCCACACACTTTTCCTGAAACAAACCCCCCTGCAGGCAGTGCCGGCCTCTCAGAAATTTCTGCCGGGACGTCATCACCCTCCCCTGTGGTTACTGGGGGACACTGTCGCTCACATTTCTGTTTCTCTCATTGAATGGAAGCCCCTCTGACCTCTCTTAACCCGAGGCAACAGGGAAGGAAAAAGAATTTGGAAAGAGATGAAATCTCATTATTTTCCAAGTCTGTCAGGATGGGTCCATGTTGTGAAAATAACGAATATACGACTTTCTAAACATACAATGATGAAGGAGTCAATACCTTGTGCAGTAATTCAACAGAGTGCTTCACATTTGGAAACGCGGTGGACTGAATGAACGCACCTTGGGCCATGCCGTGGTCTGCATGTTTGGGATCATAAACCCATATTTTGCATTTATAACCCCCAGCCCTGCTCAGTAGCTCAGTTGGATGCCAGTTGGATCCCGGATGCATGAATAAGTTCAACAACCAATCAATATCTCTCCGTCTGTCTGTCTCTCTTTCTTCCCATCTGTGTTTCCTTCCCTCCCTCTCTCTCTGTCATATCATTCAATAAATTTCATTTAAAAAAAATTATAACCCCCCACACATGTTATAATAGGTGGGGGCCCTGGCACATGCTCAGATCTTGAGGATAGAGCACTTGTGACTGCGATGCATTTCTTACAGAAAAGAAACCAGAGAGAGGTCTTGTCCCTTCCGCTCCCTGAAGTGACAGCATAAGGACACAGCCCACAACACAGGAAGGCCCCCACCTGCACGTGACTGGCTGGAGCCCTGATCCGAGACTCACAGCCTCCAGAACTGTGAGCCACACACAGCTTTCCTCCAAGTGCCCTGGTCGGTGGTATTTCGGTACATCAACCCAAAGGAACAAAGACAGGCCAGTACAAAAAGGGGCTTCAGGGCCACGTCCAGGGCGCCCTCAAAGGCCTCACTGAGGAAAGGACGAAGAACAGTCCTTCAGCGTCTGCCGGCTCTGTGACT